>CAUYQU010024250.1:0-31194 GCA_963574635.1 Cheracebus regulus | reverse complement strand
TTTAGACTGTATTCTAGCCTGGGCAATAAAACAAGAATCCCATTCTCTCTCCCTTTCTCTTCCTCTTTCTTTCTATCTTTCATTCTTTTTTTCTTTCTTTTGCTGTTTCTTTCTTTCTCCTTTTCTCTCTTTTTCTAAAATCTCTTCCTCTTTCTTTCTCTTTCCTTTTTTTCTTTCTTTTGTGGTTTCTTTCTCCTTTTCTTTTTCTAAAATCTCTTCCTCTTTCTTTCTCTCTTTCATTCTTCTAAAAAAAAAAAAATACAAAAATTAGCTGGGCGTGGTGGCAGGTGCCTGTAATGCCAGTTACTTGGGTGGCTGAGGCAGGAGAATCACTTGAACTCCAGACGTGGAGGTTGCAGTGAACCGAGATCGTGCCACTGCACTCTATCCTGGGCAACAAGAATGAGACTCCGTCTCAAACAATAATAGTAAAAAGAATGAAAGTCTAGGTCTTAGTTCTTTTCTTAAAGCTAATCTATATCGTATATTCTCAGGGAGTTAGAAATTAGACTTTTTCTTAAAAGTTGAGATAAAATTATAAAAATGTTTTGCAAGAACATTTAGTTTTTCACTAACACCTTATTTATCTCATTTTTAGGCCCAATCTTTAAGCTGATTAATATCTTCTCAGCTGTTAGCTTATTTTATTTCTACTGTCAGCATGAATTAGTTTTTTTTACTTTTACTTTTTCATTCGGTGGTTCTAGATAGACAGCCCGTAATGATATTGAGGCATATAAAAGGGACCTCTTACAGGAGGCAGTGGAAAGACATTTTCGGATTTTCCTGGATATGAGATAAGGGAATTGGGGAATATCAGTAGAAAAGATGGAAAACAGATAACTGGAGATATTTGCTGAGATAGTAAAGTGGATTTTTAAAAAGCTCTAGAATCTCCTCTGGGGGTCTGAATGTGAAGATTTTGAATAATATTTTTATCGTGTGACTGTCATTGCCATGAGGGAATGGACAAGTGATTTCTTGCATGTTTAAAATTTGTCGATGGGCTGTACCTTCTCTCCAGGGCTGGTTTTGGGGCCATACAGCTAACTGTGTGATTGGAGAGGTCCCACTCTTAGAAGGGCCATGTGCTCTGTACGTTTTGAACAAGGGGCCTGCATTTTCGTTTTGCACTAGGACCCAGAAATGATAGGGGTCGGTCCTATTTTTTCCCATGAATATTGCGCTCAACGCAAAGAAACCCCTGTCCTTAATGTAAATGAAGGTAATACCTATTTCTCAGGTTGTTTATGATAAGATGAATTAAAACATGTGGAAGTCCATTTTGAGTCTCCTCAGTGTGCACTGTAACTTTCTGGTTTTTA
This sequence comes from Cheracebus regulus, assembly GCA_963574635.1. Classification (NCBI taxonomy): domain Eukaryota; kingdom Metazoa; phylum Chordata; class Mammalia; order Primates; family Pitheciidae; genus Cheracebus; species Cheracebus regulus. The sequence continues at coordinate 29,869 of CAUYQU010024250.1, read as the reverse complement.
TGTTATTTCTCAGGTATTTCTTTCTGGCTGCTTATATCTAGAGGCACCCAGGGAAGTTATTTGGGACTCTGTACTGACGGTAATGATGCTGTTCTATATCTATTTTGTCATTTATCCCTGAATTTGACTTGTCTGAGAAGACAGATCCTTCAGTCTGTGACTGACATTCTTTTTTATCATCTTGCAACAACTTCTCTAGGCTATTTTATCTAGGAAAGGGGCCTAGAGCTTTCAGCTGTTATAAGTTGTTAGCTATACAAAGACACTGGCAGCTTGAATTTAGACTACTATTTCATTTGATACTTGTTAAATTCAACAGACCAATTAAGTTAAAGAGCAGGCTTGAAATTACATATTGAAAACTGCTTAGAAAAGTTGAACATTATACAATTGTTAGAGATTTATCATTTTTACCTTCAGTTTTTCATTGACACCCTGTTGTACTTGCCATGATCCTTTCTTTTTTAAAAAGTCAGGCTTTATAAGTATAACTTATATATAGTATAATTTACACACTTTTATTTGTACAGTTCTATGGATTTTAATAAACATACATAATTGTGTAACCATCATATCATCAAAGTGTAGGATATTCCCGTCATCCAAAAAAATTTCTTTAAACTTTATAGTGAGTCCTGTATTCCCATCTCACCCCCATCCCTGGCAATTGCTAACCTGTTTTTATACCCTATAGTTTTGTGTTTTTCCGAATGTTTTATAAATGGAATCATACAATATGCAACCTTTTAATTATACTTTTTATAATATTCCAGGATGTTATATAAATGGAATCATGTAGCATGTAGCTTTGTCCACTTAACATAAGGATCTGGAGATTCATCCATGCTGTTGAATGTATCAGTAGTTCTTTTCTTTTGCAGTTTAGCATTCCATTGTATGTATGTACCACAGTTTGTTTAATCATTCATCAGTTGGTGGATATTTGGGTTGTTTCTAGTTTTTGCCTGTTAAGAATAAGGCTGCTGTAAATATTTGCATGTATATTTTTGTGAGAATGTATGTTTTCATTTCTCTTGAGTAAATACCTAGGAATGGGACTACCAGGTCATATAAGTGTATGTTTAATTTTCTGAAAAACTGCTAAACTGTTTTTCAAGGTGGTTGTTTTATTTGGGGTTCCCACCAACAATGAATGTGTACACCAATTGCTCTACATTCTTGCCAGCACTTGATGATATCAGCTCTTCAAACAAAATTATCAACTTAAATATATGTGTTGTAGTATTTCATTGTAGTTTTAATATGATTTCTCTAATGTAATGATGTTGGACATCTTTTCATGTGCTTGTTTGCCATCTGTATAATCTCTTTGGTGAAATATCTGTTCAAATTGTTTGCTCACTTGTTTTTTTAAAATTCTTTTTAAGCATTTTAAAAAGCTCTATATACTGGGTATCAGATCTTTGTCAGACATATGTTTGCAAATATTTTCTCCCAGTCTGTGGATCGTCTTTTCATTTTCTTAAAGTGTCTAGTGGAGAGTTTTAAATTTTAATAATGTTCAATTTAACATTTTTAGTGGTTTATGCTTTTGTATTCTATTTAAGAATGATTTGCCTCATTTAAGGTCACAAAGATTTTCTCCTGTATGTTCTTTTCGAAATGTTATAGTGTAAGTTTCATTTTTAAGTCTCTGACTCCTTCATTTCTAAAACTCCTTTTAGTTATTTTGTTATTCTTATAGATAGTTAGATATTAAGATTTTATTTTTACATACATTCAGTTACTTCAGCATTATTTATTGAAAAAAGTTATTGAATTGTCTTGGCACTTTTATTAAAAAAGTCCATTGAGCGTAAATGTGCCGAGGCCCTCTATTCTGTTCCATTGATTAATGTGTCTGTCCTTTCACCAGTGCCACATTCTCTTAATTACTACAGCTGTATTGTAAGTCTTGAAATCAGCAGTGTGAGTCTTCCAACTTTACTGTTCATTTTCGAAATTGTTTTAGCTATTGTCATTCCTTTGTCTCTCCATATGCATTTTAGAATCAGCTTCTTGATTTGGACTGAACTTGCATTGAATTTGTATATCAATTTGGAAAGATTTGATTTTTCTTAATGTACAGTCATTCCTTGGTACCTATGCCCATAGGTACCTGAAAATGTATTGGTTTCAGGATCACCCCATGGATACCAAAATCTGTGAATACTCAAGTTCCTTTTATAAAAGGCTGTAGTATTTGCTTGTAACCTATACACATTCTCTTGTATACTTTAAATCTCTAGATTATTTATAATACCTAATACAATGTAAATGCTATGGAAATAGTTATACTTTATTGTTCAGAGAATAACAACAAAAAAAGATCTATATATGTTAAGTAAAGATACAACTATCCAGTTTTTCCCTGAATATTTTCAATCTACAGTTGGTTGAATTAGGACCCTATCATAATTCTGACAGACAAAATTCCAAACAATATAATTCTGAATGTTGAAATTCTGAAAGATCAAACTCCTGAAAATACAATTCTGGAAAAAAATAATTTTAAACTCTTCAAAGTACATTTTAGAAGAGGTATTTGTTTAAGAAACATATAAAAAACATGACAGAATACTTCATAAGCTAGTTTATACAATAAAATATGCAATAATATTTTTTTGTAATCATAAATGTTTGGGAATAGTAATAATCACATGTATATAACAGTTATGAACAGACAAACCATATTCATAAAGAACTAGGTCATAGAGATGGGGACCATGGCGTGTCCTGTAATCCCAGCTGCTTGGGAGGCCAAGTGGGGAAGATCACTTGAGCCTAGGAGTTCAAGTCTTGACAACATAGTAGGACCTTATCTCTTTAAAAAAAAAAAAAAAGGAAAAAAATATATCAAAAAGTGAAATGTATAAATGCACATCACAGTAATTGGCAGTTGTGTGTACCCAGCTTTGTAACTGCAGTCATCTGAAATACCATGATGTTCAATCTAAGTTTTTTGATGGGATATATCAAAAATCACAATGGGCCACCACTGCAGATGTCCTCGTTCAAAGACCTGAGATCTCAAGAAATTTATCTTTCACGAATGCAAATGTATAAAATGGACATTTCTTTCTTTATTGAGGAAGTTTCAGTGTTTTTATGCTTACACACAGAGTCAACATTGTGACAATGCACTTTCATAGAGTCAGTTTTTTTGTTTTTTTTTTTTGAGTTGGAATCTCGGTCTGTTGCCCAGGGTGGAGTGCAGTGGTGCAACATTGGCTCACTGCAACCTCCATCTCCCAGGTTCAGGCGATTCTCCTGCCTCAGCCTCCTGAGTAGCTGGGACTACAGGCATGCACTACCATACCTGGCTAATTTAATATTTTATTTTATTTTAGTAGGGATAAAATTTCACCACGTTGGCCAGGCTGGTCTTGAACTCCTGGCCTCAGGTGATCTGCTTGCTTTGGCCTCTCAAAGTACTGGGATTACAGGTGTGAGCCACCACGTCTGTCCCATGGAGTCAATTTTTTTGGTGTCCAAGGAGCTGAAGAAAAGCCTGTCTCAGCTCTCAGAGACCATTTTGCCTTTTGTATTTGTTCTCTCCCAGCCCTCAGCCAGTTGGATGATGCTTGTTAACACAGAAGTCAGATTTTTCCCACCTAGTTCACTCAGACTCACATGCTAATCTCTTCTGGAAACGCCCTCACAGGCCCACCCAAAACAGTGCTTTACCAAGTTTCTAGGTGTTGCTTAATCCAATCAAGTTGACCCCTAATAAGCAGTCCACAGGTCCACCTTTCATCCCTTTGGCACCCATATGCACCTCCTTGAACCATACTGAATTTCCAAATAAAGACAATAACAAGGTAATAGTTCTGCTTACCATGATACAACTATCCTGTGATGGTGATTTACAGGATTTTAGACCCCAGGAGTTTTAGATTTTAGGGATTTAGAATTGAGGAATTTTGATCTTTTAGGATTTCAGCATTTGGAATTATGCCATTTGAGAATGTCTTTTGGGATTGTGATCCAAACCAGCCTGAATCCACAGATGCAGAACCCACTGATATGGAGGGCCAACTGTATTTTGAGACTCTGTTGTTAAGGTTTATACATATTTAGGATTATACATCTTCTTGGTCAATTGACCCTTTTATCATTATGTAATGTCCTTCTTTATCCTTGGTAATAATACTGGTTCTACTTTAATATTGATATAGTCACTCTAGCTTTCTTTTGATTTGCATAGTATATTTCCTTTATACTCTTACTTTTAACCAATTTATTTCTTTATCTTCCAAGAGAGTTTCTTGTAGATAGCGTATTATTGGGCCTTGCTTTTTTATACAGTCTGACATGATGGCTTTAATTGTCCTGTCTGACCTAGCCTTACTACTTCTCCAGCTTCACATATCTCATTACACTCTTCCCTCCTCCACTGTTCTCCCATCAGATTAACCTTAATTCAGTTTGTAGAACTAGTGAAATTATTTCTTGCTCTAGATCGTTGTTCTTGCTGTTGTCTCTGCGTTGAATGTTCTCATACCCCATGGCATCCTGCTATCCTTTCCTTTTCAGCCTCTCATGCTGTAGTAAATACTCTTGTCATACTTCTTCTGAAACATGACCTCTTCACAGAGACCTTCCCTGGCACGCTATCTAGAGTAGGCTCTCCCTATTCTTTCTAACAGAATCATGCTGCTTTTCTTTTTTTTTTCTCTTAATTTTCATAGATTTCAGGAACAGGTGGCATTTGGTTATGTGCGTAAGTTCTTTGGTGGTGATTTGTGAGATTTTGATGCCCCCATCACCCGAGCAGTATATACTGAACCCAGTTTGTAGTCTTTTATCCCTCATTCCGTTCCTACCCTTTCCCCTCAAGTCCCCAATGTCCATTGTGTCATTCTTATCCCTTTGCATCCTCATAGCTTAGCTCCCACTTATGAGTGAGAATGTATGATGTTTGGTGTTCCATTCCTGAGTTACTTCACTTAGAATAATAGTCTTCAGTCCCATCCAGGTTGCTGTGAATGCCATTAATTTATTCCTTTTTATGGCTGCATAGTATTCCATCGCATACATATATAATGCAGTTTCTTTATCTACTTGTTGATTGATGGGCATTTGTTCTGGTTCCATATTTTTGTGATTCTGAATTGTGCTGCTATAAACTGTGTGCAAATACATATATATATATATATATATATTTTTTTTTTTTGTGGTGGGGTATAATGACTTCTTTTTCTCTGGGTAGATACCTAGTAGTAAGATTGCTGGAGCAAATGGTAGCTCTACTTTTAGTTCTTTAAGGAATTCCCACACTGTTTTCCATAGTGGTTGTACTAGTTTACATTCCTACCAACAGTGTAGAAGTGTTCCCTTTTCACTGCATTCATGCCAATATCTATTATTTTTTAATTTTTTTTGTTATGGCCATTCTTGTGATAGTAAGGTGGTATCACATTGTGGTTTTGATTTGCGGTTCCCTGATGATTAGTGATGTTGAACATTTTTTCATATGTTTATTACCCATTTATATATCTTCTTTTGAGAATTGTCTATTCATGTCCTTAGCCCACTTTTTGATGGGACTGTTCATTTTTTTCCTTGCTAATTTGTTTGAATTCCTTGTAGATTTTGGATATTAGTTCTTTGTTGGATGTATAGATTGTGAAGATTTTCTCCCACTTTGTGGGTTGTCTGTTTACTTTGCTTATTTTTTTTTATTTGCTCTGCATATCTATATGTTTACTATACTGTCTACTTTCCCTTACTAGAATGCCAACATTATGAAGGTAAAGGAATCTTGTTTGTTTTAGTCTCCACTGAATGGCTAACATTCAGTAGTACAGTGTCTGACAGATAGTACATATTTATTGAATGACCAAATGAATAATTTTCAAACTTTGCTTCTTTCTAGGACTTACATAATCTTACATACTTGTATATTTTCACTATTAGACAGAAATGTATTTGTACTTGCTAAGTTACCCTTTACCCATTAGCAGTCACATACATATCTTAAGTGATTTGTAGTGGTATTATTATGACCAAGTATATGATCTGTGTAAGATACTTTATATTTTTTGTAAGATACTTTTTTCCCCATTTTAAAAAATTCTCCAAAATGCAGCTAAAAAGAGGAAATACTAAATTCCCCAAATTTCAGCTGAAAAGAGGAATTTTCCCCAAATTCCCCAAAATGCAGCTAAAAGGAAATACTAAATTGAAAATAGATTAGTGATGTACTTTTCTGAAAAATTCAGAGATTAACTGAAAGACCAACATAAACTTTATTATAATCACTTAGACATGCCTTTTCAGTTCACTTTCACATTTGCATATGTAATGAGATATGGTGTACTATTTAAATTTGACATTAGATGACTAACCTAACGCTCTGTTAAAATGATTGTGTTTTTAGTAAAGACGAGGTTTCATCATGTTGGCCAGGATGGTCTTGATCTCCTGACCTCGTGATCTGTTCACCCGAAGTACTGAGATTACAGGCCTCCCAAAGTACTAGGATTACAGGTGTGAGCCATCACACCTGGCCTCTCTTAGCACACGTTTCAAGTGCTGTATATAACACATTATTATTAATTATAGTCACCATGTTGTATTTTAAGTCCCCAAAACATACTCGTTTTATAAATTCAAGTTTGTACCCTTTATTGGTCATTAATTTGTTTTTTAAAAGCTTGGTATGTTCTTGGTTTAGGAGAGACTACCTCATAGTAACAAAATATGGGCAAATGTGTAGTCATTTATGAGCTGTGATGGAAGCAGCCAAATAACATAGTCTTCCATCCTTGTATTGTTTTAATTATGCCCATTAAAGAATCATTGGGAAAACATTTAAATGTTTCAAAACTCTGAAGGGATAGATCATGTATTCAGAAAACAGAAGTTGCCTTAGCAACCAACTCCACTCTTTCAATATGGGAATCCAGGAGAAACTTACAGACATTATTACCATTGTCTGTAAAGGGATAAAGTAATTTGCAGCAGAGTTTTTAAGTTTAAGTGTTTCTTCAGTGATAGAGTAACATGGTAGAGTGGTTCTTGAGATAATATCATTATTTTAAAATGACTTAACTGGCATAGAGTATAACATTCAACTTTCCTATTTTCCTAGAAGTCATATGTGAATCTAAGTTGTTTTTAAATTTTTACTTAGTGACCTGATTTTAGATTTTATCCTGGAAGCTTGACAAGGAAAATAGTAGTTTAAAAAAATTTAACCAATTTTTTTAGGTTATTGTATTTTGTGAAAAAATTTTAATGTCATTTAAATATTGGGACTTTATTTCAAGGTTTATTTTATCTTTATAATGTTTTCATTACAAAGTAGTGAGGCTGTATCATAAAGTGCAGTATGTGCATATTCATATGTGTTCAAGCATTTACTGAGTATCCCCTCTGTATTAAGCACTGTGCTACCAACAGGGTATAGAAAGATGAAAGACACAGCCTTTGTCATTAAGGAGACTATAGTCGCAGGGGAGACAGATAAGTAAAGTCAAAACTGTAGTCAAGTATATATGCTATATAAAAATATATCCAGGGTGGTATGTGAGCACAGAAGTGAAGTATCTAAGACTTAGGGTATCAGGAAGACTTCTAGAATGAAGGATGCCCAAGCTGAAAGGAAAACAGGAATTGGCCAGATAAACAAGAAAAGAAGCATTATTCCCCATATCCAGTAAAACTTGCAGATATGAAAGAACATTCATTTATTCAACAAACATTTGTTGATCATCTATTATATGCCAGACATATATAATACTTGCCTTGGGGATATATTAGAACATAAAACCAGACACACTTCCTGCCTTTTTATAATTTACAGTTTATATGAAGAAAGAGAATAATATAATAATCACACAAAAATTGTAAAAACAATAGTTGTGATACATGCAGTGAAGGAGAAGTCCAGGATGCTGTGAAAATATGTAATAGAGTTGGGATTGGGGCAGTATTTCCTGAGGAAGTAACACCAAACCTGATAACTGAAGGATGGGTCCATAAACAAAGATTACACAAAACTGTACTGATTTCACTTTTACTGTTATAAAACATAGGTTCTTGGGTGTCTTTAGAGATCTTCAGTGAATTCAGGCTGGCTAGAATGTAGGGCGTGTGTGGGAGAAGGGAAAGACAGGAAGCTGGAGAGGCAGGCAGGAAGAAAATCGTGGAAAGCCTTGCATACCATTCTAGGAAATTTGCTTTTTATCTTGAAGGTGATAGATACTGTGAACCATTTAAGGATTTGAAGCCAAGCTGGGAGAAACATAATTAGATTTGTGTTTTAGAAGGATCTTCTTGAGAAAGGTTACTGTGGAAGGCAAGGCTGTATCTACTTGTTTCTTTGCTAAGTAACACATAATAGGTTCTGTATTTTTAAATTTTTATACCATCTTTTAGTTCCTTCAGTTCTGCCATATCAGTGGCTGTTCTGTGTGTGTATGTATGTCTGTGTATCTGTGTGTGTCACAAATAGAACCAGGGTTTTTACCCTAAGTGATGGGCATGGCTTCTAAAGATTTCTCACAGATCTTATAAGAACTGAATTGGAGGAAATATATTTTACATATTTTAAAGTGATATGGCACTTACCCAGAAATAAATAATACTGACTGATGTTTTCAGTAGAAAACAATTGGGAAATTCTTAGATTATACTCCTATTTGCATTTTTATTGACAAGGTTGCTGATTTTAAAAGTAAGATAGAAGTTCTGTTCAATACATAACTGGTTAAATCAACGTTGGTATTTCCATAAATGTGGTTTCTCATCTGAAAATGTAGAGGGTTAGACTAGCTGACCTCTAGAGATCTTTCTATCATAGTCTATGATTCTGTGTTTGCTTTTCAACAGGTCATTTTTCAATAGATACATACCTTTGCTTTCCTGTACTCACACAACAAATGAAGGCAGTGGTTTTCAACATTTGATCATTTTGTCACCCAGGGGACATTTGGCAATGCCAGGAGACATTTTTGGTTGTCACAGCTGGAGAGTTGCCTGCTCATGTCTAGTGAGTAAGAGGTCAGGAATGCTGCTAAACATCCAAGAATGTAGAGGATAGCTCTCCACAAGAATCATCCAGCCCGAAATGTAAACAGTGACAGGAACTCTGAATTAGGGCAAGATTGATAAGATTTCCTTGGTTAATATATAGTCCTTGAGTAGATAACGACATTCTATCTGTACTATATTTGTTCATTCACTCATTCATTCTAAGCATTGCCAAATGACACTAAACACATCATTTTTGTATTCCACTTGCCATTATCTAATAAAGAGTAGATCTTGTTGAGATCCCTGAGGGGGACCAATAAATAGCATTCTTCTTTCATTGAGAAATAAAATAAGAATATTCATCTGCAAGCTGAAATACTACCCTCTGTCTACTAAACGCTGAATTAGAGGATGTAGCTTGTATTTGCTAGCTTATGGACGTCCAAATTCTGAACCTCAGAATGAGAAGACTTACCCATCCAGGCATAGCAGCACTGAACTGGTACAAGTTTCATTGCAGAGACCATCTGCAATGACTGTTTGGTTTTGGTATCCTCCCCTTCTCTTGAAATCCTAATCCCCAACATAATGGTTTTAGGAAAGATGAGACCTTTGGGAGGTAATAGTTCATGAGGGTGGAGCCCCAATGGATAGCATTAGTGCCCTTAAGAGATCTCTTATCAGAGATCTCTTTAGCCCTCTTTCTGCCATGTGAGGTCACAATGAGAAGTCAACAATCTACATTCCAGAAGATGGCCCTCACCAGCATCCAACCATGCCGGCAACTTGATCTTATAAACAATAAATCTCCTTTGTTTATAAGCCATACAGGCTATGGGGCTTTGTTATAGCAGCCCAAAGTGACTAAGACACTGTCTTTAGAGAACTAGGTCAGAACTTGTATTCCCTTTGGTTGCCTCACTCCCAAGAGGCAAAAGGAGTGTGCTGAGCCAAGCATATGTAGTTTAGTTTTTTCCCAAATTTGCCAGCCAAGAAGCTATTCTCTGTCTTTGACCATAGGGAGGAAAGGCATAGAGAGGGGCCAAGAGTTTTATGCCAGTTGAGTCCCCTCCATGTGGATGGATACATGAGAGAAGGAGAAGCAGGCTTCTCCATAATGGTTCCAATAAATGCTAACAGGTAATGATGCAGAATCTGCATACACCATGAATGTCTGCAAAGTCTGCAGGGGGAATATCCGTTTATTTTTTTCTGAGGTTGTGTGCATTTATTGTTTCTAATCTACCTATCAGTTAACCAGTAGTCAAATGACCACAACCAAAACAGGGGAAAATTAATTAGAATTTTAGGTTATAAAAGGGACCTTAAAGATTATTTAGTACCTTGGTTCTCAGTCTTGGTTCTGCATTGGAGTCACCTGAGAAGCTTTAAAATATATATATGCCAGAATACCATCCCAGACCATTTAGAATAAAATCTTGGGTGGGAGGAAGCAGGACCTGGGCATTATTATTTTATAAAAATCCCCTTAGAGAATTCTACTATGCGGCCAAGATTGAGAATCACTGATCTAATCTAGCCATCTCATTTCATAAAATGACTTCTCTGAGGCTGTAATTAGTGAAAGCTGGAGTAAGAATCAGAGAAGAATCAACTTCTGCCTCAGAGTTCAGAGCTTCTTATTGAAAACAAAGTGAGTTCCCTTTTTTAAAAAAAACAATTTTAGTTCAACAAAAGAATTTGCAAAAGCAGTAAGTCTTATGTTTGGAGATCTGCATTTTAATCTGATTCTGGTGTTAGTTTGCTAAGTCATTGGGCCTCATTTTCTGCCTTTTTTTAAAATTAAAGAGTTAAACTAGACTATTTCCAAGTTTTTTTTCAGTCAGTAAAACTCTATGCTTCTATGGTTTTAAATATAAAGAATAAGCTTTATTGCTCCTTAGGGTTAACTGTTGTTGTTGTTTTAATTTTTAGTAAGAACCCAGTATCTAGCAAGAGTGGTGATAGATGCTTTCATTGATATTAATTCATTTTAATGGAAACATTTTAGGAAACATTTCTGATGGGGAATTTTTAATAATTAAAATCTTGATATAATTTAAATTGTAATTCCTTGAGCTGGGCTTCTTAATTTGTTTCACTAATTTACTGAAGATGTGGATTCTAAAAACATATTTACATGATAGACAATATCTGGAAAAATGCTGTTAATTCTTTTTGGACGTTTCCAAGTGTGGATATATTCACATATCTGAATAATTACTTGAGTCCTTTTAATTTAATCTGAATATTTCTCAATATATAAATATAACAAAACAAAGGTACCATTTATGTTCTTTTAATTATTTTTGTGTTCATTTGGTTATTTTCTTAAAGCAATCAACTTAGAAAGTATTATTTGACATTGAAGTTGTTAATTTAAACTGTTACAGCTTCTATCTCCAAGGACAGGGCCTATTATATTCCAGGTACTAAGCCATGTACCTCCCCTTTCCCTGTTCCACATAGCTCTGTCTCTGGCACTTAAGAGGTATATAATAAATTTTGGTTGGCTTGTTTGCTATTTTATGTTCTGGTATTAATAGCCCATTGTGCCTTTTTTTTTCATATATATCACAACTGGAATTTTACTTTTGGCACTATCTAGCAATTATTCATAATAGAAGCACTAAGACTAATGAATAGGGTTATTTCAATAGATGCTTTTACTAGTGTTAGTTATTTCTAAGTCCTTCTATGCTTGTTCATATGACTGGATAAGCTTTTCTGATTTTTTCTTCTGAAATAAACCTTAGGCGAGGAAGGAATCCAGACACTTATTTTTGGCCATGTTTGAAGAAAAGGAAAACTCTCTTTAAGTAATCTTGTTTCCTTCAACCTCTATTCTTATAATTCTATCCAGAAAAGATATGGCATAGTTAGTTCTTTACAAGTCTCATTTTTTTTAAATTTTACATTGCCATTAACTTTCTACATATTGTAGATTTTTAAGTATAGATAAAAGCTTCTATTTGAAGGCAAACATTAGACGTACTACTTTATTTTTGTTGCAGATCTCTATAGGATTTATATGCATGTCAAATGGCAATTATTATTCTGAAATAAAAATTTAACTCATGTTCAGTGACTCAGTTTTGAAATAATGTCATGGGAATTTTTACTGAACTTGCATTATTGATTATTTATTGTATATTGAGAGTTCGTTTGGTGGTGTGTAATATTCAAAAAAGAAAATATTAATTAGTTTAGACATGCAAAGTCCAGGGATATAATGAAAAATACATTAGGTAAAAATTCAAAGTAGAGGTTACCTCTTACAGTGATACGGTAGGGGGAGGGAGGAGAATGGGATTGGGTATGAATATGCAGAGACTTCAGCTATCTTGACAGTTTTATTTTTTAACTGGATGGTGGGTACATGGAGTACATAGAGTAGGAAAATAACTAATATTCTTAAATACCTTTGTGTGAGAAAGATATTTCATAATTTTTAATGTTAAAAATAAATGAATATAGGTTGTGCAAACAATGTAATTTTTAGCCTATCGAGGAATGGTGATATGAATTATTTGTTGAAAACTTTGCATAAATAAGTTTTCTAATGAAATTTGAAAATAGTGGAATTATTTGGCAATAGAAGCAGAGTGTTTCAAGTCTGAAAGGATGGGAGAAAGCAAAACTAGTGAAATGGATCCTTGCTGGGGAATAGAGAAATGAGAACCAGGTGACAAATGACTAGTCACTCAGCCAGTTTCTTGATATAGTCAGAACATAAATGGGCCACGAGGGACTTCTATTTTATTTATTTTTGAGATAGAGTCTTGCTCTGTAGCCCAGGCTGGAGTGCAGTAGTGCAATCTTGGCTCACTGTACCCTCTGCCTCCTGGGTTCAAACAATTCTTCTGCCTTAGCCTCCCAAGTAGTTAGGATTACATGTATGCGCCACCATGCCTGGCTTACTTTTTGTATTTTTAATAGAGATGGGGTTTTATCATATTGGGCAGGCTGGTTTTGAACTCCTAACCTGAAGTGACCCACCCACCTCAGCCTCTCAAAGTGCTGGGATTATAGGCCTCAGGCACCACACCTGGCCCAGCCCCCATGATTTCTGTTTGGTCTTTTAAAAGTGTTTTCTATCTCTTTAAATTCTTACGTTGTTTATGCATTGTTCTCTTGACTTCAGTTAGCATCTTTGTTCCATTATTTTGAATTCTCTGTCAGGTAAATAATATAATTCCATTTCATTATGGTCAGTTTCTGGTATTTATCTTGTTCCTTTCTTTAAAACATTGTTGCCTGATTCTTTGTTTCCTTTACTGTTTGTGTTGGTGTCTACATATTAGATAGAGGAGAACCCTCTCCTAGTTTTTACTGACTGGACTTGTACCTCCACCAATCAGTGTGGCCAGAGATTCTGGGGTCCTCTATCAGCTCTTCCGAATTGTTTTTCAAAATGGTTTTCCCAAGCAGCTATGTACCATTTTACATCCCCATTATCAGTTTCAGTTTTCCACAGTCTTGCCAACTGTTTTTATTGTCTCTTTTTTATTAAAGTCACCCTAATGGGGGTGAAATGGTAGCTTGTTGTGGTTTTGTTTTGTGTTTATCTAATGGCTAATGATGTGTTGAGCATTTTTTCATGTGCTTATTGACTATCTTTAAAGAAATGTCTATTCAGATCCTTTTGTTCTTTTTTTTTTTTTTTTTTTTTTTTTAAAGACGGGGTTTCACCATGTTCGTCAGGCTGGTCTTGAACTCCTGACCTCAGGTGATCCACCCGCCTTGGCCTCCAAAGTGCTTGGATTACAGGCGTGAGCCACCATGCCCAGCCCCTTTTGTTCATTTTTAAATTAGATTGTCTTCTTATTGAATTCTAAGAGTTCTTTGTATATTCTGATATAAATATTTTGCCATGTATATGACTGGCAAATATTTTCTCCCTTTCTGTGGGTTGTCTCTTTTCACTTTTGATAAGGCATCTTTTGAAGCACAAAGGTTTTTTATTTTGATAAAATCAAATTTACTTTTTCTTTCCTTGCTTATACCTTAACAAAACATTCTGTAATTCAAGATCATAAAGATTTATTCCTGTGTTTTCTTCTAAGAGTTTATAGTTTTAGCTCTTATATTTAGTTCCGTGATCCATTGTTACTTTTTGTACTTGGTGTGAGATGGGGTCTAATTTTCTTCCTTTTGCATGTGCATATCCAGTTGTCCGAACATCTACTTAACCTATTGAACATATAGAATACAGTTTTAATCATTGTTTTCATTATATTTGCTCATTTTAACTTTGTGTCCGTTCTGGGTAGATTTTGATTGATACTTTCTACATTGTAAGTTGTGTTTTCTCCCTATTTGATGTGTCTGGTAATCTTTAATTGGTTGTCAGCATTGTGAATTTTACCTTGTTGGTTGCTGGGTATATATTTTTTAACTTTTAAGTTTAAGGGTACATGCACAGGTCTGTTATAAAGGTAAATTCATGCCATCGGGGTTTGTTGTACAAATTATTTTATCACCCAGGTATTAAACCTAGTACCTATTAGTTATTTTTCATGATCCTCTCCCTCCTCCCACCCTCCACCCTTTGGTATGTCCCAGTGTGTATCTTTCCCCTCTATGTGACCATGTGTTCTCATCATTTAGCTCCCACTTATAAGTAAGAACATGCGGTATTTGGTTTTCTGTTTCTGTATCAGTTTGCTGAGGATAATGGCCTCCAGCACCATCCATGTCTCTGCAAAGGACATGATCTCATTCTTTTTTTATGGCTGCATAGTATTCCATGATGTATATGTACCATGTTTTCTTTATCCAGTCTATTATTGATGGGCATTTGGGTTGATTCCATGTCATTACTACTGCTAACAGTGCTGCAGTAAACATATGCATGCATGTGTCTTTATGATAGAATGATTTTATATTCCTTTGGGTATTTACCTGGTAACGGGATTGCTGGGTCAAATGGCAGTTCTGTTTTTAGGTCTTTGAGGAATTGCCACACTGTTTTCCACAATGATTGAACTAATTTACACTCCCACCAACAGTGTATAAGCATTCCTTTTTCTCTGCAACCTCTTCAACACCTGTTATTCTTTGGCTTTTTAATGATAGCCATTCTGACTGGTGTTGAAACCAGGGTCGCTGGTCTCGTTGTCTTAGGTGTTATCCAGGTTTGTCATCTCACAACCAAGAAAATTAAGGAGCATGGACACAAAGGACGAGGTTGAAGGGAAAGTTTAATGAGCAAAAGAAGAAAGCTCTCCAAAGCAGAGTGGGGAGCCAGAGTGGCTTGCCGTTTTACAGTTGAATTCAAAAGCTGTTATAAGAAACTCCTCTCATCTCTAGCTGTATGAGTAACTTCTCTTATCTGAAAAGCTGTCTGCATAACTCCCCCTTATCTGTGTAGTTGTGTGTATGTCTCCAGGCAAGCACAAAGCACTGCTTGTCTTGTTTGTATAACTGTGGGTTTAAGTAAGCCCACCTCCTCCATCTGCAGGTTCCCACAGAGCCCATCTTGTATATGCCTGAAAAGGGGAGGAAACTTTTTCCTGGGAGCTCACTGATCACATAACTAACAAAAGGCTTTTGTGTTGGATCCTACCTGCTGATCTGTGCAGGTGCAGCCTGAGTTTTTCCCAGGCTGCTCTATTTTTGCCTGTGCCTGTAATTTTTCAGGCAGGCTCCTTCTCCAAGGATCAGTCTTAACTGTTGACCTCACTAATTTTTCCTTTTTTTCTCCCTCAGTGTGAGATGGCATCTTACTGTGGTTTTGATTTGCATTTCTCTAATGATCAATGATGTTGAGCTTTTTTTCATATGCTTGTTGACTGCGTGTATGATTTCTTTTGAAAAGTGTCTGTTCATGTTTTTTGCCCACTTTTTAATGGCTTTTTCTTGTAAATTTGTTTAAGTTCCTTATCGATGCTGGATATTAGACCTTTGTCAGATGTACAGTTTGCAAAAATTTTCTCCCATGCTGTAGGTGGCCTGTTTACTATGTTGATACTTTCTTTTGCTGTGTAGAAACTTTTTAAATTAATCCCAGTTGTCTATTGCTTTTCGTGCAGTTGCTTTTGGCATCTTTGTCATGAAATCTTTGCCCATTCCTGTGTCCAGAATGATGGTATTGCCTAGGTTGTCTTCCAGGTTTGTTTTGAGACAGAGTCTCACTCTGTGGCCCAGGCTGGTGTACAATGGCACCATCTCTGTTCACTGCAACCTCCACCTCCCAAATTCAAGTGATTCTCCTCCCTTAGCCTCCTGAGTAGCTGGGATTTACAGGCATGTGCCACCACACCTGGCTAATTTTTGTATTTTTAGTAGAAATGGGGTTTCATCATGTTAGCCACGCTGGTCTCAAACCCCTGACCTCAGGTGATCTGCCTGCCTCGGCCTCCCAAAGTTCTGGGATTACAGGCATGAGCCACTGTGCCCTGCTATCTTCCAGGCTTTTTATAGCTTTTGGGTTTTACGTTTAAGGCTTTAATCTGTCTTGAGTCACTTTTTGTATATGGTGTAAGGAAGGCGTTTATTTTCAATCTTCTGCATATGGCCAGCTGGTTATCCCAGCACCATTTATTTATCATTAAATAAGGAGTCCTACCCCACTGCTTGTTCATATCAACTTTGTAGAAAATTAAATAGTTGCAGGTGTGTGGCCTTATTTTTGGGTTCTCTGTTCTATTCCGTTGGTCTGTGTGTCTGTTTTTCTACTAGTACCATACTGTTTTGGTTACTGTAACCCTGTAGTAGAGTTTGAAGCTGGGTAGCATGATGCCTCCAGTTTTGTTCTTTTTGCTTAGCATTTCCTTGTCTATCTTGAGCTCTTTTTTGGTTCCAGTGCATTTTAAAATAGATTTTCTAGTTCTGTGAAGAATGTCATTTGTAGTTTGATAGGAATAGCATTGAATCTATAAATTGCTTTGGGCAGTGTGGCCATTTTAATGAAATTGATTCTTCCTAATCATGAGCATGGAATGTTTTTCCATTTGTGTCGTCTCTGATTTCTTTCAGCAGTATTTTGTAGTCCTCCTTGTAGAGATCTTTCACCTCCCTGGTTAGCTATATCCCTGGTTATTTTATTTTTTTGTGTCTATTGTGAATGAGATTGTGTTTCTGATTTGGCTGTTGGCCTGACTGTTGTTGGCATATAGGGATGCTAGTCATTTTTGTACATTGATTTTGTATCCTGAGACTTTGCTGAAGTTATTAGCCAAAGGAGCTTTTGGGCAGAGACTATGGGGTTTTCTAGATATGGGATCGTGTGGTCTGCAAATAGGGATAGTTTGACTTCCTGTCTTCCTATATGGATACCCTTTCTTTCTTGCTCTTGCCTGATTGATCCAGCCTGGACTTTAAATGCTATGTTGAATAGGAGTGGTGAGAGAATGGGCCAGTTTTCAAGAAGAATGCTTCCTCTTTTGCCCATTCAGCATGATGATGGCTGTAGGTTTGTTATAGATGGTTCTTACTATTTTGAGGTATGTTTCTTCAATACCTGAGAGTTTTTAACATGAAGGCATGCTGAATTTTATTGAAAGCCTTTTCCTGCATTGATACAGTTTGGCTGTGTCCCCACCCAAATCTCATGTTGAATTGTAATCCCCCATGAGATGGGGCTGGTTTCTAATGGTTTAGTGTCATCCCCCTAGTGCTGTCTTGTGATAGAGTTCTCACGAGATTTGGCTGTTTGAAAGTGTGTAGCAACTCCCCCATCACTTTCTCTCCTGCTGGCCCTGTGAAAATGTGCCTGCTTCCCATCCACCTTCCACCGTGATTGTAAGTTTCCTGAGGTCTCCCCAGAACAACACACCTATATAGTCTGCAAAACCATAAGCCAGTTAAACCTCTTTTCTCTGTAAATTACCCAATCTCAGGTAGTTCCCTATAGTAGTGCAAGAATGGATGAATGCCTTCATCTATTGAGATGATTGTGTGGTTTTTGTCTTTAGTTCTGTTTACACGATGAATCACATTTTTTTATTTGTGTGTGTATGTTGATCCAACCTTACATTCCAGGGACAAAGCCTACTTGAACGTGGTGGTTAAGCATTTTGATGTCCTGTTGGATTTGGTTTGCTAGTATTTTGTTAAGGATTTTTGCATTGATGTTCATCAAGGACATTGGCTTGAAGTTTTCTTTTTTTGTTGCGTCTCTGCCAGGTTTTGGTATCAGGATGATGCTGACCTCATAGAATAAGTTAGGGAGCAGTCCCTTCTTTTCTAATTTATTGGAATAGTTTCACTAGGAATCGTACCAGGTCATCTTTGTATGTCTGGTAGAATTTGTCTGTGAATCCATCTGGTCCTGGGCTTTTTTTAGGTGGTGGGATATTTATTACTGGTTAACTTTCAGAGCTTGTTACTGGTCTATTCAGAAATTCCATTTCTTCCTGGCTCAGTCTCAGGAGGATGTATGTGTCCAGGAATTTACCCAGTTTGTTTCCCCAGATTTTCTAGTTTATGTGCATAGAGGTGTTCATAATATTTTCTGATGGTTATTTGTATTTCTGTGAGGTCATTTATAATATTTTTGTCATTTCTAATTGTATTTATTTGGATCTGCTCTCTTTATTAGTCTAGGTAGTGATCTGTTTTGTTTTTTCAAAATCCTGGACTCACTGAACTTTTGGATTGTTTTTCATGTCTAAAATTCTTTTAGTTCAGCTCTGATTTTGGTTATTTCTTGTCTTCTGCTCGCTTTGGGGTTGGTTTGCTCTTGGTTCTCTAGTTCATTTAGTTGTGATGTTAGGTTTTTAAATTGAGATCTCAGTTTTTGATACATATATTTAGTACTATAAATTTCCCTCTCAACACTGTTAGCTGTGTCCTGGAGATTCTGATATGTTGTATTTTTGTTTTCGTTGGTTTCAAATAATTTTTTTCTGCCTAAATTTCATTATTTACCCAAAATTCACTCAGGAGCAGGTTATTCAACTTTCATATAATTGTATGATTTTGACAGAATTTCTTAGACTTGATTTCCAATTTGATTGCACTGTGGTCCGAGAGTGTGGTTGTTTTGATTTCAATTCTTTTGCATTTGCTGAGGTGTGTTTTTAAGTTCGATCATGGGATTGATTTTAGAGTATGTGCCATGTGGCAATAAGAAAACTGTATATTCTGTTGTTTTGGGTTGGAGAGGTAATGTAGATGTCTGTCAAGTCCATTTGATCCACTGCTGAGTTCAGGTCCTGAGTATCTTTGTTAATATTTTGCCTCAGTGATCTTATACTGTCAGTGGGGTGTTGAAGTCTTTCACTACTTTTGTGTGGAAGTCTCAGTCTCTTTAGATCTTTAAGAACTTGCTTTGTGAATCTGGGTGCTCCTGTGTTGGGTGCATATACATTTAGGATAGTTATATCATCCTGCTGAATTGAATCCTTTACCATATGTAATGCTTTTTTTTTTTAAATAAATATTTGTTGGTTCATAGTGTATTTTGTGCGAAATTAGGGTTGCATCCCCTGCTTTTTTCTGTTTTCCATTTGCTTGGTAGATTTTTCTCCATCCTTTTATTTTGAGCCTATAGGTGTCGTTGCATGTGAGATGGGTCTTGGTTCTTATCCAGCTTGCCACTCTGTGCCCTTTAATTGGGGCATGTAGCCTGTTTACGTTCAAGGTTGGTATTGATGTATGGATCTGATTCTGCTGTCATGCTGTTAGCTGGTTATTTTGCAGACCTGAGTATGTGGTTACTTTATAGTGTCACTGGTCTATGTCCTTCAGTGTGTTTTTGTAGTGACTGGTAATGGTCTTTCCTTTCCATATTTACTGCTTCTTTCAGGAGCTCTTAGTAAGGCAGATCTGGTGGTAATGAATTCTCTCAGTATTTGCTTGTCTGAAAAGGATCTTATTTCTCCTTCACTTATGAAGCTTAGTTTGCCTGGATATGAAATTCTTCGTTGGAATTTTTCTTTAAGGAATGATGAATATTGGCCCCCACTCTTTTCTAGCTTGTAGAATTTCTGCTGAGAAGTCCACAGTTAGTGTGATGGACTTCCCTTTGTAAGTGACCTGACCTTTCTCTCTGGCTGCTTTAACATTTTTTCTTTCAACTTTGGAGAATCTGCTAATTGTTTTTTGGGTATGATCCTCTTGTGAAGTAGCTTACTGGGGTTCTCTGCATTCCCTGAATCTGAATGTTGGCCTCTCTAGCTAGGTTGGAAAGGTTCTCCCTGATGATATCCTGCATTATGTTTTCCATGTTGCTTACACTCTCCTTATGTCTTAAAATTGGTCATATTGGAGTATAGTGCTATGGGTATATCATACCACTGCAGGTGAAATGAGTTCCACTATATTAGTATTCCCCAGAGAAACAGAGATAGATGGATACTGGTTGATTATAAGGAATAGGCTCATGTGATTATAGAGACTGTTAAGTCCAGATCTGCAGTGTGAACCAGCAGGCAGGCTGGAGACCCTAGAGAGCTGTTGGTGTGGATGATATTCCTGGGAATCTACTGGAGATTTTTCTCTTGCTTCGGAAGCTGGTATTTCTTTTCTATTCAGGCCTTCCACTGATTGGATGAGGCCCACCCACATTAAGAAGGACAGTTGGCTTACTCAGATTTCACTGATTGAAATGTTAATCCCATTCAAAGCACCCTCAAAGTTGACATATAAAATTAATCATCACATCTACCATACAGTAAAATAAGTAGTGTTGAAATTAGTTTTCTCAGACAGTATGATGTGTGAATACATTTTTTTCTCTGTGGATTCATAAAAATATCAACTGTAAAAGGAGATGCTTTCTGCCTTCATCACATCATTTTGTAATCCTTTGAGATTTTATGTGAAAACTATAGATTTTCTGGTTTATTAGCATTAATCAATAGACTGTAGGACCTACTTGTTTAAAATAAATGTGCCCTGCTTGTATTCCAGACAGAAGTAATAAAATCCTAATTAATATCTTTGAAACCATCCGAGATCTCATCTGGCATTTTAGGCTCATAATCTGTAAAGGATTCACAGAAATCCTATTTGGTTTTTTATCAGCAACATTAAACATATTCCTCAATTGGGAATTAGTAGCATTTTAATACATAGCATTTATTATCTGTTAGTATAGGTTAAGAAGAGCTGGGGACCTCTTCGAACCAGCCAACTGCACAGATAATTCCCAGGATAGCTTTAGCCTGGATATATCCAAAACAGCTGTACCTGGACAGGCTGCATCCTTGCTGTGGGGCTGGTGTCTCTGGCAGTGTTTTTTAGCCACAGCCTTTCTCCTGCAGGCTTATAGCTTTGTCTCTCTGCAAGGGTTGTATTTGTGCTGGTGGTGCCTTTTATCCATTATATTTTCAAGTGATAATCCTAAAAATCCCATCATGCAGAGAAATCTTACTTGGTCTTGAAAACGTACATTTTTATATTACCCAATCTTATTGATGTTATCAGTAGGCTAAAACCATATAGTAATCTGCTGTAATTATATGTTTTTTCACACATAACATGGACAGATGGGTATAAAGCTCCACAGTGCCCAACCTAGTGCCAAATGTCTTAGGTTTTTTTTTTTTTTGAATTACACTTTTAAGTTGTGGGATACATGTGCAGAACGTGCAGGTTTGTTACCTAGGTATACATGTGCTATGATGGTTTGCTGCACCCATCAGCCCATCATGTACATTAGGTATTTTTAATGCTATCTGTCCCCTGACTCCCCACCCCCTGACAGACCCCAGTATGTGATGTTCCCCTACTTGTTACCATGTGTTCTCATTGTTCAGCTTCCACTTATGAGAACATGTAGTGTTTGATTTTCTGTTCCTGTGTTAGTTTGCTGAGAATGATGGTTTCTGGCTTCATCCATGTCCCTGCAAAGAACATGAACTCATCCTTTTTTATGGCTGCATAGTATTCCATGGTGTATATATGCCACATTTTCTTTATCCAGTCTATCATTGATGGGCATTTGGGTTGGTTTCAAATCTTATCTATTGTGAATAGTGCTGCAATAAACATACATGTGCATGAGTCTTTATAGTAGAGTGATTTATGATCCTTTGGGTATATACCCAGTAATAAGATTGCTGGGTCAAATGGTATTTCTTGTTCTAGATCCTTGAGGAATCGCCACACTGTCTTCCACAATGGTTGAACTATTTTGCACTCCCACCAACAGTGTAAAAGCATGCCTGTTTCTCCACATTCTCTCCAGCATCTGTTGTTTCAGGACTTTTTAATGATTGCCATTCTGACTGGCATGAGATATGGTATCTCATTGTATTTTGATTTGCATTTCTCTAATGACCAGTGATGATGAGCTTTTTTTCATGTTTGTTAGCCACATAAATGTCTTCTTTTGAGAAGTGTTTGTTTATATCCTTTGCCCACTTTTTGATGGTTTGTTTTTCTCTTGTAAATTTGTTTAAGTTCTTTGTAGATTCTGGATATTAGCCCTTTGTCAGATGGATAGATTGCAAAAATT
Source organism: Cheracebus regulus (assembly GCA_963574635.1). Lineage (NCBI taxonomy): Eukaryota > Metazoa > Chordata > Mammalia > Primates > Pitheciidae > Cheracebus > Cheracebus regulus. The sequence continues at coordinate 7,479 of CAUYQU010024250.1, read as the reverse complement.
TTCTCCCATTCTATAGGTTGCCTGTTCACTCTGATGATAGTTTCTTTTGCTGTGCAGAAGGTCTTTAGTTTAATTAGGTCCCATTTGTCAGTGTTGGCTTTTGGTGTTTTAGTCATGAAATTTTTGCCCATGCCTATGTCCTGAATGGTATTGCCTAGGTTTTCTTCTAGAGTTTTTATGGTTTTAGGTCTCACATTTAAGTCTTTAATCCATCTTGAGTTAATTTTTGTATAAGGTATAAGGAAGGGGTCCAGTTACAGTTTTCTGCATATGGCTAGCCAGTTTTCCCAACATCATTTATTAAATAGGGAATCCTTTCCCCATTGCTTGTTTTTTCAGGTTTGTCAAAGATCAGATGGTTGTAGATGTATGGCGTTATTTCTGAAGCCTCTGTTCAGTTCCATTGGTCTATATATCTGTTTTGATATCAGTACCATGCTGTTTTGGTTACTGTAGCCTTGTAGTTTAGTTTGAAGTCAGGTGGCATGATGCCTCCAGCTTTGTTCTTTTTGTTTAGGATTGTTTTGGCTATACGGGCTCTTTTTTGTTTCCATCTGAAATTTAAAGTGGTTTTTCTAATTCTGTGAAGAAAGTCATTGGTAGCTTGATGGGCATAGCATTGAATCTATAAATTACTTTGGGCAGTATGGCCATGTTCACAATATTGATTCTTCCTATCCATGAGCATGGAATGTTTTTTCATTTGTTTGTGTCCTCTCTTATTTCCTTGAGTTTGTAGTCCTCCTTGAAGAGGTCCTTCACATCCCTTGTTAGTTGTATTCCTAGGTATTTTATTCTCTTTGTAGCAGTTGGGAATGGGAGTTCACTCATGATTTGGCTCTGTGTCTATTATTGGTGTATAAGAATGCTTGCGATTTCTGCACATTGATTTTGTATCCTGAGACTTTGCTGAAGTTGCTTATCAGCTTAAGGAGATTTTGGGCTGAGACAATGGGGTCTTCTAAATATACAATCATGTTGTCTGCAAACAGACAATTTGGCTTCCTTTTTTCCTGTTTGAATAACCTTTATTTCTTTCTCTTGCCTGACTGTCCTGGCCAGAACTTCCAATACTATGTTGAATAGGTGTGGTGAGAAAGGGCTCCCTTGTGCCAGTTTTTAAAGGGAATGCTTCCAGCTTTTGCCCATTCAGTATGATATTGGCTGTGGGTTTGTCATAAATAGCTTATTATTTTGAGATACGTTCCATCAGTGCCTAGTTTCTTGAGAGTTTTAGCAGGAGTTGAATTTTATCAAAGGTCTTCTCTGCATCTATTGAGATATTCATGTGTTTTTTGTCATTGGTTCTGTGTGATGGAATATGTTTATTGATTTGCATAAGTTGAACTAGCCTTGCATCCCAGGGATGAAGCCAACTTGATGGTAGTGGATAAGCTTTTTGATGTGCTGCTGGATTCGGTTTGTCAGTATTTTATTGAGGATTTTCACATTGATGTTCATCAGGGATACTGGCCTGAAATTTTCTTGTTGTTGTGGTGTCTCTGCCAGGTTTTGGTATCAGGATGAAGCTGGCTTCATAAAATGAGTTAGGGAGGAGTCCTTCTTTTTCTATTGTTTGGAATAGTTTCAGAAGAAATGGTACCAGCTCTTCTTTGTACCTCTGGTAGAATTTGCCTGTGACTCTGTCTGGTCCTGGCCTTTTTTTTTTTTTTTTTGGTTGGAAGGCTATTACTGCCTCAATTTCAGAACTTGTTATTGGTCAATTCAGGGATTGAACTTACGTCCAGTTTAGTCTTGGGAGGGTGTATGTGTCCAGGAATTTATCCATTTCTTCTAGATTCTCTAGTTTATTTGCATAGAGGTGTTTATAGTATTCTCTGATGGTAGTTTGTGTTTCTGTGGGATCAGTGGTGATATATCCCCATTATCATTTTTTATTGTGTCTATTTGATTTTCTCTTTTCTTCTTTATTAGTCTGGCTAGCAGTCTGTCTATTTTGTTGATCTTTAAAAAAAAAAGCTCTTGGATTCATTAATTTTTTGAAGGGTCTTTTGTGTCTCAATCTCCCTCAGTTCTGCTCTGATCTTAGTTATTTCTTTTCTTCTGCTAGCTTTTGAATTTGTTTGCTCTTGCTTCTCTAGTTCTTTTCATTGTGATGTTAGGGTGTTGATTTTAGATATTTCCTGCTTTCTCTTGTGAGCATTTAGTGCTATACGTTTACCTCTAAACACTGCTTTGGCTGTGTCCCAGAGATTCTGGTACGTTGTATCTTTCTTCTAATTGGTTTCAAACAACTTGTTTATTTCTGCCTTCATTTTGTTATTTACCCTGTAGTCATTCAGGAGCAGGTTGTTCAGTTTCCATGTAGTTGGGTGGTCTTGAGTGCATTTCTTAATCCCGAGTTCTAATTTGATTGCACTGTGATCTGAGAGACTGTTATGATTTCTGTTCTTTTGCATTTGCTGAGGAGTGTTTACTTCCAATTATGTGGTCAATTTTAGAATAAGTGCCATATGGTGCCGAAAAGAATGTATATTCTGTCAGTTTGGCATGGAGAGTTCTGTAGATGTCTATTAGGTCCACTTGGTCCAGAGCTGAGTTCAAGTCCTGAATATCCTTGTTAATTTTCTGTCTTGTTAATCTGTGTGATAGTGACAGTGGGGTGTTAAAGTCTCCAACTATTACGGTATGGGAGTCTAAGTCTCTTTTTAGGCCTCTAAGAACTTGCTTTATGAATCTGGGTGCTCCTATATTGGAGATGGAGATACACACACACACTTAGGATAGTTAGCTCTTCTTGTTGCATTGATTCCTTTACCATTATATAATGCCCTTGTCTTTTTTTGATCTTTGTTGGTTTAAAGTCTGTTTTATCAGAGACTAGCATTGCAACCCCTGCTTTTTTTTTTTTTTTTTTTTTTTCTTTCCATTTGCTTGGTAAATATTCCTCCAGTTCTTTATTTTGAGCTTATGTGTGTCTTTGCATGCGAGATGAGTCTCCTGAATACAGCACAGTGATGGGTCTTGACCCTTTATCCAATTTGCCAATCTGTGTCTTTTGATTGGGGCATTTAGCCCATTTACATTTGGTTAATATTGTTATATGCAAATTTGATCATGTAATTATGACACTAGCTGGTTATTTTGCCCATTAGTTGATGCAGTTTCTTCATAGTGTCAGTGGTGTTTACAATTTGGTATGTTTTTGCAGTGGCTGGTACTGATTGTTCCTTTCCATGTTTAATGCTTTCTTCAGGAACTCTTTTAAGGCAGGCCTGGTGGTGACAAAAATCTCTCATCATTTGCTTGTCTGTAAAGGATTTTATTTCTCCTTCACTTGTGAAGCTTCGTTTGGCTGGATATGAAATTCTGGATTGAAAATTTTCTTTAAGAATGTTGAACATTGGTCCTCACTCTCTCTGGCTTGTAGGATTTCTGCAGAGAGATCCACTGTTAGTCTGATGGGCTTCCCTTTGTGGGTAACCTGACCTTTCTCTCTGGCTGCCCTTAGCATTTTTTCTTTCATTTCAACCTTGGTGAATCTGACGATTATGTATCTTGGAGTTGCTCTTCTCAAGGAGTATCTTTGTGGTGTTCTCTGTATTTCCTGAATGTGAATGTTGGCCTGCCTTGCTAGGTTGGGGATGTTCTCCTGGATAATACCCTGAAGAGTGTTTTCCAACTTGGTTTCATTCTCCCCATTACTTTCAGGTACACTAAACAAACGTAGGTTTGGTCTTTTCACGTAATCCCATATTTCTTGGAGGCTTTGTTTCCTTTCATTCTTTTTTCTCTAATCTTGTCTTCATGCTTTATTTCATTAAGTTGATCTTCAATCACTCATATCATTTCTTCTACTGGATCAATTCAGCTATTGATACTTGTGTATGCTTCACGAAGTTCTCATGCTGTGTTTTTCAGATCCATCAGGTCATTTATGTTCTTCTATAAATTGGGTATTCTAGTTAGCAATTCCTCTAACCTTTTTCAAGGTTCTTAGCTTCTTTGCATTGAGTTAGAACATGCTTCTTTAGCTTGGAGGAGTTTGTTATTACCCACCTTCTGAAGCCTACTTCTGTCAATTCGTCAAACTCATTCTCTGTCCAGTTTTATTCTTTTGCTGGTGAGAAGTTGTGATCCTTTGGAGGAGAAGAGGCATTCTGGTTTTTGGAATTTTCAGCCTTTTTGCACTGGTTTCCCCATCTTCGTGGATTTATCTACCTTTGGTCTTTGATGTTGGTGAGTCTTGGATGGAATTTCTGTGTTGTCATCCTTTTTGTTGATATTGTTATTCCTTTCTGTTTGTTAGTTTTCTTTCTAACAGTCAGGCCCCTCTGGTGTAGGTTTGCTGGAGTCCACTCCACACCCTGTTTGCCTGTATCACCAGCAGAGGCTGCAGAACAGCAAAGATTACTGCCTGTTCTTTCTTCTGGAAGCTTTGTCCCAGAGGGGTACCTGCCAGATGCCAGCCAGAGCTCTCCTGTATGAGGTATCTGATGACCCCTGCTGGGAAGTGTCTCCCAATCATGAGGCACAGGGGTCAGGGACCCACTTGAGGATGCAATGTGTCCCTTAGCAGAGCTTGAGCACTGTGCTGGGAGATCTGCTGCTCTCTTCAGAGCCAGCAGGCAGGAACATTTAAATCTGGTGAAGCTGGGCTCACAGCTGCCCCTTCCTCCAGGTGCTCTGTCCCAGGGAGATGGGAGTTTGATCTATAAGCCCCTGACTGGGGCTGCTGCCTTTCTTTTAGAGTGTCCTGCCCAGAGAGGAGTAATCTAGAGAGGCAATCTGGCTACAGTGGTTTTGCTGAGCTGTGGTGGGCTCCGCCCAGTTCAAACCTTCTGGCAACTTTGTTTACACTGTGAGGGGAAACCCACCTACTCAGGCCTCAGTAATGGCAGATGCCCCTCCCCCTACCAAGGATGAGCGTCCCAGGTCGATTTCAGACTGCTGTGCTGGCAGGGAGAATTTCAGGCCAGTGGATCTTAGCTTGCTGGGCTCCATGGGGAGTGCAGTCCACTGAGCTAGACTACTTGGCTTCCTGGCATCAGCCCCCTCTTCAGGAGAGTGAACTGTTCTATCTTGCTGGCATTCCAGGCACCACTGGGATATGAAAAAGAAAAAAATCCTGCAGGTAGCTTGGTGTCTGTCCAAATGGCTGCCCAGTTTTGTGCTTGAAACCCAGGGCCCTGGTGGCATAGGCACCCAAAGGAGTCTCCTGGTCTGTGTGTGGCAAAGACCATGGGAAGAGCATAGTATCTGGGCTGGAATGCACTGTTCCTTATGGCACAGTCCCTCCCGGCTTCCCTTGACTAGCAGAGGGAGTTCCCTGACCTCTTGCTCTTCCAACGTGAGGCGACACCTCACCCTGCTTCTGCTCGACCACTGCCTCTAACCAGTCCCAATGAGATGAGTCAGGTACCTCCATTGGAAATGCAGAAATCATTCATCTTTTGACTTGATCTCGCTGGGAGCTGCAGACCGGAGCTATTCCTATTCAGCCATCTTGCCTAGAAGTCCATGTCTTAGGTTTTATATACTGCTCCAATTTTGTGTAGAACTTCACATGTAAATCAGAATTTCCTTTTCTCAAATGGTTGTTTCTGCCTTCTGTGTGCCACATGCTTTATAGGCAGAGGTGCCTGTATCTGTTCCCTTCAAGGGCTGTTCTATTCCAGGTTTCTGGGAAAGAGCTGTGTTATCTTTGACCAGCCATGATTCTCTGCTCTCAGTCCTAAGGCTGCTGAATATTACTCACCTAGCTGCTGAAGTTTTTTACTCTGGAATTGAGATTAGCATGTGTTCATCTATTATGAAGGCTGCATTCACAGTTCTTCTCCTAAGCTTGCTCTTTCAGGGAAAGCACTTTTAATTCAGTAGTTGTATACGCCATTCCTTTGGAAGAGAATAATCAAGGGTATTCAGTAAGCTGTTTTGCCTCACTTAGTTATTTTTGATATTATTGAGATAGAATATTAAGTAGCAAAGGCAATGTTCTTTAAAAATATAGGTTTTAGGATGCATTCTTCTGAAGTCTTTCTCTATTAATATTAAAATTGTTAATATGTCCAATTATAAACATCTAAAGAATCAGTAGCATTTTAATATATGACATTTTTCATCTGTTAATATAAGTTCCAAATACATAAACTACTGAACTTCTTAATGCTATTTTCTCAGTAGACAATCAAAATTACTACTTTAAGAACTCTCATACCTGGGTCATTGAATCAGTTTAAGAACAAACAGGAGATGGAAACCACACAGTGGATTAAATGGGGAGGAAGTTTAATATAGAGTATTATTAAATTCTAAGAAATTAAGGAAATTCTATGCAGTTCCCCAGGGCCCTGGGAGAATACCCAAGGAAGGACAAACTTAAAAGGAGGTCCTCTACCCCAAGACTGGGATTCAGACTTTGATGGTAAAAGTCTAATTCAGCCCAAAGGACAGCAGAGAAATGTGCTGCTTCCCAGATTGTACTGGTCTGCAGTTGGTTGGCCAGCAGGGAGCAGCCTCTGCAGTGCAGGTGGGGCACAGGCAACAGCAACTAATGGTGTGGCTGGGTAGAGGGAGCAGAAGCTTAATGTGGGCAAGAGGTCTTCAGAATATTGGTTTCCTTGTGGAGAGGGCCATGGGAAGGTTATCAGTAGGCCAAGCCAAGACTTTAAGTGTGCCAAGGAACCACACGTTCTGGCTTCATGGCTGGGGCCGAGCTCCCCACACCCCTCACACTCGCAGCAGCCAAGAGAGCCCCTTCCTCCTGCAGAGTCCTCTGCACTCTCCACTGAGAAAGCATCATCATGCTCACTGTAAAGGAATTCTGTCCATGATGGCAGAGCATATATGGAAGGGACAACTTGGAGCTGAGTGGCAATGAATTGACAGCTAGTACATTAATAGCCTCATTGCACTCTGGACACTCCCCCCCCCCTTTTTTTTTTTTTAACTATTTTAATGCTTACTGTGGAATGACTCCCTCCATAAATTTTACTGCCCATCTAGTGTAAGGAAGAGGTGGTTGAAGAACAAAGCTTCAAGTTGAATTTTGGTGCCATTATCTGAGTTTTCTTGTCCCTATTCAGGAGGTGTCAGATAGTGAAGTAGACATAATAGTTGTAAATATTAAATTCATTACTTCTTACCCCTAATCTTTGGATTTCCCCAGTGGCACCAATTTTGAAATTGGTTGTTTTAACTACAGTTTCAGGAGAAATGATAGGTAATTATTAAAAATATATATATTTTCCCCTCAATAAACTAGGTATTGACAGAACGTATCTCAAAATAATAAAAGCTATTTACGACAAACCAACAGCCAGTATCATACTGAATGGGCAAAAACTGGAAGCATTCCCTTTGAAATTTGGCACTAGACAAGGATGCCCTCTCTCACCACTCCTATTCAATATAGTACTGGAAGTTCTAGCCAGAGCAATCAGGCAAGAAAAACAAATAAAGGGAATTCAAATAGGAAAAGAGGAAGTAAAATTGTCTCTATTTGCAGACGACATGATT
>CAUYQU010024249.1:0-83898 GCA_963574635.1 Cheracebus regulus | reverse complement strand
GTTTTAAATTATATCTTTTGACTTCAAAATTGTACCACTATAACAATCAAAGACATTGTTTTCCTCTTCTCTAACCTCTTTACCTGCCATGTCTTATTTGTTATTTCAACCCAAACATAAAGTGACAGCCTATGTGCCCCACCTGTCCCCACCTTGGTTTCTGGTTTCAATCTACAATTAAATACACTGATGCACATGAGCTGTTCAAAAGTGTGTGCGAAGCATCACTTGTTGAGTGCAATTTATCCTTAACAGAGTCCTCATGAGGGAATCAGGTCTCGCTGAGTTTTCTAGGCTTAATGAACTTTTCCCACTGTCTTGATATATGGATAGGATCACTGGATAAGGTACTTGCCCAAAATGTCTTTTTCTTGTGATTTTAGGAAATACTGCTTGGCTTTGGGGGACAGGCATGTGTGTTTTCATTCTGGGATTCTAGTTTGTTCTACCAGGACCTTTAATTTCTACCAGTTACTTCATTCATTCTGGGGGCACTCTGCTACAATTCATTCTACGTAACAAGCTTTGTAACCTTTGACCAACATCTCCTCATTCCCCATCTCCCACCCCTACTCTGGTAGCCACTATTCTACTCTCTGCTTCCATGAATTCAACTGTTTTAGTTTCCAAGTACAAGTGAGATATTACAGTACTTGTTCTGTGTCTGGCTTCTTTTCCTTAGCATAATGTCTTCCAAGTTCATCCATATTACCATAAATGACGTGGTTTTCTTTTTATGGCTGAAAAATATTGCATTGTATATGTGTTACATACATATAATATATATAATGTATTTTTGGTATATATATACCAAAAATACATTATGCACGCCTAATAGTTCTGGTTTTACCTATAATCATACAGCATGTAGTCTCTTGTCCCTTTGTTTCACTGAAAATGTAGGTTGAGAGATCCAAGATGTCCGAATAGGAACAGCTCTGGAGTGCAGTTCCCAGCCAGAAGAATGCAGAGGGTGAGTGGTTACCGCATTTCCAAAGAGTTTTTAATGCCCACAGACCAGGAGATTCTCAGGATGAAAAGCACCAGGAGCTTCCAGCATGGCTGTTTCAGGAAGCACTGCAGGTCTCTGCACAAAAACTTACACAAATCTGGGCAGCCGTTTCAACAGGCGCCTGGAATGCCTGGGATACAGAGCCACCCATTCAACTGAAAAAAGGGGGCTGAAGCAGGGAGCCAGATGATCTGGCTCAGTGGGTCCCACCCCCCAAAAAGACCAGCAATCTGAAATGCTCTGGATTGAGAGTTTCGCAGCAAGTGCAGCTGGACCCGGGACAGTCCAGCTCTGTGAGGGGAGAGGTGTCAGCCATGCTCTTCAGTGATAGACTGGATAAAGAAAATGTGTTACATATACATCAGGGAATACTATGCAGCCATAAAAATGAATGGTTTCACATCCTTTGCAGGGACATGGATGAAGCTGGAAACCATCATTCTCAGCAAAGTAACACAGGAACAGAAAACCAAATACTGCATGTTCTCACTCATAAGTGGGAGTTGAACAATGAGAACACAATGAGACACAGGGAGGGAAACATCACACAATGGGGCCTGTCGAGGGTGGGGGAAAGGGGAGGGATAGCATCAGGAGAAATACCTACTGTAGATGACAGGTTGAAGGGTGCAGGAAACCGCCATGGCACATGTATACCTATGTAACAAACCTGTACATTCTGTATATGTATCCCAGAACTCAAAATATAATGAAAAGACAATTATACTTCCAGTAATGGTTACGGTTTTACACTGAACCTATCAAATTCTCTTACAGAGCCTATTTTATGATTACTCAAATTTGAGGGAGCAATGACCAGGCTCTTTTTTTCCTTCCTGAATATTATTGAAGGATTTTGAAATAGAATTGGTTCTTATAGAGAGGCAGATACTTTGGTCTTGTTAGCACTTGTAAGTAAGTGGTTCAATGGATAGAAAGGGTAAACCTGTTTACCAGCTAAAACTAGCAGCATCTAGAATGATTATATTCAAAGATTCCAAAGTAGGTGCCGAAAGATGTCTTCGGGGACTGAAACTGATCATGTCTGAAAGTTGTTCCAGTGGAAAATGGTAGTACACGAGAAGGCTAGAAGTTGGGGACAATAGAAGTAGCTAATTGGGCTGAACCCTAGACTTTTGTTCTGACCAAGGAAATGAATTAAGGAAGTATGAATTCTGGGTTTCTACTACTGTCCTCTAGGAACCACTGGTTTTGGGGAATTGCCAGTAGAAGTGGGCAGGGTTGCCTTCTTTCATGCAGATGTTTAAATGTCCCTGTAAAGGTTTCTTCTCTTATGCAGGAAGTTGTTAGTGTTAATTACACCTTTTATCTGCAAGGTGTTATCTCAATTCATTGCAGACATGTTTTTGTAAAATACAGTAAAAATGCAATACTAGAAAATTGAAATTAAAAAGACAAGCTCTGAGTTTTTATTATTAGATATAACAAACAAAATTATTTTTTCAAATTGCTCTCAAGTTTCCAAGTCCTTCCTCTCAACGTCTGACTCATGGCAGACAGATGACAGCTTGCAGATTGGCATCAGTGTGCAAACCACACTTGAGTGGTTTGCTTCGTACTAGCAGGACCTCTCAAACTTTATGAAATGCTCATCCAGGGTTCCGGTATACATGCAATTCGTATTTAGTAGGCGTGGGCAGGCCTGAGATTATTTCTGACAAGCTGATGCTGCTGGTATGCAGCCCACACTTCATAAACTCTTTGATTTTTACAGTGACACTGATGTGACACCAATGCTGCTGGTGTGGGGCCCATACTTCATAACTGATCATAAGCCATTTTATTTTCACAGTGATCTTTTAAGAATTCTTATTCCACTTTACTCATGTGTAAGTCAGATTTATTGAGATATCCCAAAGTAAATTAACCCATGTTAGTATGCAGTTCTATTGTTTTTGGCACATACATACAGTTGTGTAACCACTCTCACCATAAGCAAGATGTAAAACAGTTCCATCACCCCCACAAGCCTTCTCAAGCTTTTTTTGTCATTAATTTCCCTCCTCTGAGTCCCAGCCCCTGACAATTATTGATTTGTTTTCTGTCCCTTTTCCAGAATGTCATTGCTGACAGGTATGAGTAATTTTTATTGCTAATTAGTATCACTGTATGAATGCAACACAGGTGGTTCACCAGTTCACCCATTAAAGAACATTCTGTTTCTGCACTTGACAGTTATGAATATAACTGCTATAAACACTCAAGTAAAAGTTTCTGTGTGAAGGTAATTTTCTCAGCAAAAATGTTGACAGGTAATTCTTCTGTTACTTTTTTAAAAAAAGTAAAATGGCCTGTACTCCCAGCTACTCAGGAGGCTGAGGCAGGAGAATCGCTTGAACCTGGGTGGAGGAGGTTGCCGTGAGCTGAGATGGTGCCACGGCACTCCAGCCCGGGCAACAGAGCGAGATGCCATCTCAAAAAAAAAAAAAAAGTAAAATGAAAGCTTGTTCGTGTGAGATGACTAATTCAAGCAGCCTCTTTCCAAGTACAGAGTATTCATAGTAGGATTAAAAGAGGTTTTCAAGGACAGATAGAAAATTTGTTGAAGTTTGAAGGCAGTTCCAAAAGAAGGTGATAATTCTTAGTAAGACTGGAAGCTGGAAGCAATATGAAAAGATAAATCGGTTTCAAGATGATTTTACTAAGCAGGCAGCCCTTAACTTACACATTCTAGATTCATATATGTCTTAAACATATAAAATAAGGAAAAGTAAGTTCAGGGTCTGAGTTCCTGGCTTTTGTTGGAACAACTGATTTCTGTGTAGTGATTCAGAAGATGTGAGGCAGCCTAATTTACAAGTACACAGGTGTCTTCTTTCCTGCAAACCGCAGTACAACAACAGTTTCTCTTAAGCATCTGTGAATGAACACAATTATTACAATTAATGATATCTCATTTGATTGGCGCCTTGGAGAATGAAGACCTTTCACACATACTGTACAACCTTGTGAAGGCAGGTATTTATATTCTCATTTTACTGATCAGAGACTACCCGGAGAGGCCACGCCATATCTGAAAGATTAGGTACTTTCTCTGTTAAGTCCAACGTTCCTTTCGTTATTCCATGCTAGGCAGTAACAAGTTCTTGCCTGAGTAATAAGGTCCAAACCTCAGAACTGCACCCATCTTGAGAAGGAGGAGGGTGCTAATGTTTTTCTGATAAGTGCAGCTGGCAGACGCTGTACACGCTTAATCACAGGCAAATCCTAGCTAAGCTGTCTACCAAACTAGTCCCTCTTTTTCCCATTGCCCACACGGATGGCTGTTGATCTTTTCTTCAGCAAATCCTGGGGTTTCTCCTTTTTGCTTTTATAATTGCTCCAATAGATGCTTTAAGATTTAACTCTCTGCTTCTTAAAACAGAATCTCCATCCCAAGTGTGCAACCGCGAAAAAGTTAGAGATCCGTGAGAGACAACGCCCACCATGGCCCAGTTTCCACGCAGAGAGAAGCAGTTCTGGGCGGTCCGCCAAGGCTCCGGCTCGAGGGGGTCTTTAAGCGGAGTAAGCGTTCTTCAAGCCCTGGCTCCCAAGCCACTGCGCTGACGCTCCAGCCCAGGCCCTTCTGGCGGCTTCCTCCTCGCACCTGCACCGCTGACACCCGGACTGGGAACTGGGCGGTGGTCGCCCCAGGCTGCACAGCCCCTCCCCAGACCCGGCCCGCCGCTCCCTCACTTCCCGCCCTCGGGAGGCGGGCCCGGCCAGTCCCGCGGAGGCCTGCGCGGCGAGCTCCTCCCCTGCAGTGACGGGACGGCCACACCCTGCGCGCCGCGCGGGCTCGGATGGGGTCTCCGCTCCTGCGCCCTGCGCGCCACAGCCGCGCACCCGCCTGCGCCCTAAACGCTGTTGCGCCGCGCGCCCCGCCCAGCCAGGCATCGCGCGGGTCCTGATCGCGCCCCGCAGCCCCCTGTATCCCGCGACTTCCTCTGCCGGGCCGCCCGCGCCTCCGGGACCATGCTGCGCTGGCTGCGGGGCTTTGTGCTGCCCACCGCGGCCTGCCAGGACGCGGAGCCGCCGACGCGCTATGAGACCCTCTTCCAGGCGCTGGACCGCAACGGGGACGGAGTGGTGGACATCGGCGAGCTGCAGGAGGGGCTCAAGAACCTGGGCATCCCCCTGGGCCAGGACGCGGAGGAGGTGGGTCGCCGCCGGGGCGCAGGGAGGGCTGTGGGCGCTGGGGACGCGGCGAGGACCGAGGAGGGCGGCGACCCGAGGCGTTGCCAGGAAGAAGGAGGAACTGTGGCGTCCAGCGCTCGGGTGGCTTCAGAAACTCGGACATGGGGCCACGGCCGGCGACCCCGGTAGCAGAAGGGGGTCAGGATACGAAAGGCTATTGGGATTTGTCCAGATAAAACGAGTGCTGTGGACACTCTGACCTACGGGCACTGCTAAATTTTTAAGACACTTTTGTTCTGAATCCATCCCAGGTACTTTGCCTGTTTTCTGTTTTGTTTTGTTTTAATGCCTTGCAAACATGTAATCATGTTTAGCTGTCAGACTTCAGTGGGTACCAAGTTCCGTAAAAAGGCGCACACATTCGATCTCTTCGAAGCTGCTTTGTTACACCAGCTATGTGTGTTGTCTACTGTTTCAAAACTGTGAAAACCAATCGTGTGTTCCCCCGACTTCCTGTTGAAAAGGATGGCGACATTCCATTAAGACATTCCTGGGTTAGTACCCTAAGTACACAGATTGATCTGAAGGGTTGACCTGTGACCAATGTCATTTTCTCTGAGTCATCTTAACTGTGCCCCTGAACTTCTGCCCCTTTAGTAGGGTGGAGATACGTGGAACTTCTCCAGCCCTACCGAAGCGTAAGACGATACTGGCATTCCCTATCCAAAGAGAGAAAGTGATTAGGTTTCTATGATGGCCAACAACTGTTATATCATTACGTTTTAACTTCTCTTTTAATGTCTTTGGTAGTTTTAAGCCTTTTCAGTTTATTGTTTCTTCTAGAGTCAGATTTAGTAAGTTACAGCGTTTTTGTTTTTTGAAACTGCCCATTCTGTCCAAGGTTCATAATATTCACTGATGATTTTATAAAACTTCTGACTATCTGTAGGTAGGTTCTCTATTTCATTCCTGATATCTGTTCTTTTCTCCCCTTCAATCTTGCCAAAGTTTTGTGTATTTTATTCATACTTTGAAAGAACCAACTTTTGGTTCTCTTTGCTGATTGTCGCAGAAATGGCCCAGTTCCTCATCATGTCCAATCATTGGCTGGAAGCAGCCCAGGAAAGGGACAGCCTTGCTGCAGTGCATCAGCAGATGCCAGGGCTAGAGGCTAGAGGGTGGTGGTCAACTGTGCTCCTCACAGTAGGTGCCTTTGAAGGGAGATCTCAGTGGTACAACTCCATGATCCCTACCATATACAAAAGCTCTTCAGAGTCCTCCATGATTTTTAAGATTGTAAAGGGATTCTGAGATCAAAAAGTGAGAACTGTTGCTGTACCATCATTTTATATAACTGCATCATGTTCTATGTTTGTATCATAGTAGATGTTACCAATTCTTTATTAATCATCATTTAGTTTATTGATAGTTTAAAAACAATTATAAGTGAAATTGCAACGGATGTGCTTTGTATTCATTTTCTGATTCTGGTCCAGTTACTTTCATAGGATACATTTTGAGGAGTGGAAATTGCTGAGTCTGAAGGTAACACACATTTTAAATTGGGATACATATTGCCTTTCAGAAACCTTGGACTCTCTTTTGACTGACAATGTTTGCTTCTCCACATCCTCACTCATTCAGGGAATCAGTCTTTATAAACTCTGCTATTCAGCAAGTGAAATTCCTTTCCACTTCCTGTCTTAGTCCATTTAGTGTTGCTGTAATGGAATACCTGAGGCTGGGTGATTTATAAAGAAAAGACATTGATTGAGCTCAGAGTTCTGCCGGCTGGGAAGTTTAAGAAGGGTGGCGCTGGCATCTGCCGGTCTCCTGGTGAGGGCTTTCCTGCTGTGTCACACTGTCGTGGAAAGTCAAAGTGGAAGTGGACATGTGTGAAGAAGCCGAATCCAAGGGGTGTCCTGGCTTTATAACAACCCAGCCTCCATGGAACTGATTGATTCCTGAGGGAACTAATTCAGTCTCCTGAGAGAGAGAACTCACTCACTACTGCAAGAATGGCACCAAGCCATTCATGAGGGATCTGCCTCTGTGACCCTGGCACCCCCCGCTACGTCCCACCTTCCAACACTGCCACATCAGGGATCAGAGTTCAACATGAGTTTTTGTGGGGACAGACAAAACAGAGCACTTCCTCTCCCTTTTTGTTCTATTCAGACCCTCTGAAGGATTGCATTATGCCTACCCATTTGGTGAGGGCAGTCTTCTTTAATTGGTTTACTGATTCAAATGCTATCCTCCTCCAAAGACACCCTCACAGACACACCCAGAAATCATGTTTTACCAGCTCTCTGGGCATCACTTAGTAAAGACAAATTGACACATACAATTAGCCATCCCACATGGCATAGAATTAAGATCACATGGTCAGCCTGTGTGGGAGAAAATTTCAGAGGCATGTCAGGGGTTTGTGTAATGTCAAGGATTGAAGAGATTGACCATTTGAGCATAGAAATGATAAGTATGGGGGGACTGTATCTAAGACAGATCCTCAGCTTGAAGCAAAATCTCTATAAATTTTGTTTTGTGGTTTGTTTGTTTTTTTTTTTTTTTTTTTTTTTTTTTTTTTAGATAGCCTTGCTTTGTCACCAGGCGCCAGGCTGGAGTGCAGTGGTGCGATCTCAGCTCACTGCAACCTCTGCCTCCCAGGTTCAAGCAATTCTCCTGCCTCAGCCTCCCAAGTAGCTGGGACTACAGGTGTGTGCCACCACGCCCTGCTAATTTTTGTATTTTTAAGAAGAGACAGGGTTTTACCATGTTGGCCAGGATGGTCTCGATCTCTTGACCTCATGATCCGCCTGCCTTGGCCTCCCAAAGTGCTGAGATTACAGGCATGAGCCACCACCTGTAATAAATTTATTACAGGTGCCCGGCCCCATAAATTTTCACCTCACTTGATCTCATCTCCATGTTTCCAACTTTTGTAATGAATTGAGCATTTAGAAGAGAACAAATTTCTGTTTAAGTTTCTTTAGATTTTAGATGGAAAGAATATAGAAATAAGAGCAGAATGTAGAAATAGGCATAAGGAATATAATAGCTAACTATTACTAAATGCTCCAGAATTATCCGAGGAAGAGGAAAGAATTCAAGGCAAGTCCTGAGACAAAATTAAGAACCAGTTGGAAGTGAAAGCACTACATTTTTTTTTCTGATACGACCTTTCTTTCCTACATATACCAAATCTCTTCACTATGAAATTAGTGAAGAATTAAAGTAGAAAATTAGAGAAAATTAACATTAAGTTCTAGGACTCAGGAGTATAAGAGTATAGACTGAGAGTTCAATGTATTATGAGACAAGGAGATACAGTATTTAACCATTACTAATTTTCCCACTTGTCTAGTAATCCTATTTCCTTTTAAATAAGAGCCCTCATGAATGGGATTAGTGCTTGTACACTAGTGACCCAGAAGAGCTTCCTTGCCTCTTCCACCATGTGAGGTGACAGCGATAACCAGAAAGTGGGTCCTCACTACACACTGAATCTGCTGGCACCTTGATCTAGGACTTGCAGTGTCTGGAACTGTCAGAAATCAATGCTTATTGTTTAGGTAAGCCAATAGTATTTCTGACATAGCAGCCCAGATGGACTAGGACAATTACCAAGAGCAAAAAGGAAAGCAGCATGCGACAAGAGTTCCATCCTTGGTGTGAATTGACCTTGTAACCATGGACAAATTTGAGCTTTTCTTTATTTTTCTTTTCTTTTTTTTTTTATTGAGACAGAGTCTTGCTTTGTCGCCAGGCGCCAGGCTTTAGTGCAGTGGCGCGATCTCAGCTCACTGCAACCTCCACCTCCCGGGCTCAAGCAATTCTCCTGCCTTAGCCTCCCGAGTAGTTGGGACTACAGATGTGTGCCACTACGTGAGCTTTACTTTCTTATTCTTGAATGCAGAATTCTTAAAATGTAGATATCTGGCCTGCATCCTGGACAGGACTTTTAACAAGGTCATGTGTGGCTGAGTATGAAAGTTCATGTTAAAAAAAAAAAAACCTTTTAAAATGTGGTGTCCCGTGTACTAGATGGTGAACTTCTTGAGGAACCTTTGTGCCCATGTGTATCAAGTGTATGCTGAATGATCAGCCAATGTTAGAGGGGTAGGTGGACTGGTAACCTGATTTAAGGGCCATTCTAACTCTTACATTCTATGATTTTTTTGATTCTCTGTTTTTAAATTTTTATATTTACATAACAGAAAATAGAGTCACATAGAAGAATGGTAGCTTAGCAAATGTTTATTGCATTGAATGGAATCAGGATTTCACTCCATTAAGTAATTTCTCTGTTAACAAGGAGAGTTCATTTCATTAATATTGCTTTTTTTTTCTCTAGAGACAGAGTCTCGCTCTATTGCCCAGGCTGGAGTGCAGTGGTGTGATCTTGGCTCACTGTAGCCTCTGCTTTTTGGGTTCAAGCGATTCTTGTGCCTCAGCCTCCCAAGTAGCTGAAATTACAGGCACATCCCACCAAACCTGGCTAATTTTTGTATTTTTAGTAGAGATGAGGTTTTGCCATGTTGGCCAGGCTGGTCATGAATTCCTGGTCTCTGGTGATCTGCCTGCCTCTGCTTCCCAAAGTGCAATGATTACAGGCGTGAGCCGCCATGCCTGGCCCGTTTCCTTAATATTTTAATTGTCAGACACTTTATGGTTTCTGCTACAATATTAATGAAACGTGATATAGAAGTCATCGGGTACATTTTAGGGCATCACAACAGGGTGTTTACAAGAAAAACAATAGAATTCCAACTACATTTCTGTCAAATGTTCTAAAATATGTAAAATCTGTATCTTTTCTGGTTTCTCCTGATTTATTTCTGCAGAAATAAAGTGTTTGAAAGAATGGAAAAAATGGAAGAATCCTTTAGTAAGGCATAAAATACCCTTTCCATATTTGTAGCATTCTAAGCCTCTTCAGTCACCTTTCTAAACTCCCAACATGCCATATTCCCCGACTGGGCCACCACCGTATACACTGATCCCTTTATTTTCTTCTCTCCACCTGAGAATTCTCTCATTCCCCCTTCTCTGCCTGGTGTATAATTGCCCGTTGTTTAAGGCTCCAGCTCACCTTTATAATTTTCCTAGTCCACTTTCTTTGTCGGTATTCCAGAAAAAGGAAAACATTTAGAAAGAAGCTTCCACAAGACAACATTTTGCAATATGCTGCTTAGCTTCTTTTGACCAGGCTGAGTTAAAAAATCTTACCGTTTTAAGGATCAAATAGAGTTCACTAGGGTATCTATATTTGACAGGATTTATGAAAACAAAAGGCTTTGTTGAGAAAGTTTGAAGCATAACTCTGGGATATAGATCATAGTGTTTACTGCACATTAACTGTTTTAGTGGATATAATGGTTATTATTATAGCCTGTGGAATCAATTAGACCAGGGTTCAAATGTTTTCATCACATGCTAGACTGTGGCCTTGGGAATGTTATTTATTGCCTGGGAGGCTCAAATGTTAACTAGGAATGGTAAGAACTACCTAGTAACTTAGCATAAATAGTTAATTCATTCATTTAATGTTTTCAAACAGTGCCAGACATTGTTTAACGAACTGGGGATATAGTGGTGAGCAAGACCGACAGGTTTCCTTATTGTAGTCTCAAAACTCCGTATAGTAGGTCTGTATGTGTTGTGAAGGTGTGTGGGGAATAAAAGATAATAAGCAAATAATGAACAGGAGAATTTCAAAAAGCAGAAAGAGCTATTCAACAAAAATACCTGCCTTTTGTTAGATGAAACTATCAACTCTATGGTTTGGTCTCTCCTGTCAATTCTGTTAAATGCTGTCAGTCTCTTTTCCTTATCACCCTGGCCATGACTTCTGTCTTTTCTGCTTGGCCCTGTAGACTCTTTCTAACCCAAAGCTCATTCTCTGCCTGGCTGTCTGCCTTCTGTGGCTCTTTGCCACTACGTACATTCTCTGTGATGCACAGGGAAGGACCATTCCCCGTGGACCATAAAATTCTCTTTTTGGGAGAATTCATTCTTGATTGGGCCATAGCACATCTTGCGAAACAGCATTAGACATTGGTCACCCACTGCGCAACAGCTCTGGGAGAAATGTTTACTGGAAAGCATACGGTAGTTTTTTTGACCAACCATGGTGCAACCTCCTCCCAAAGGGAAACCTATGTGTATTTCAAGAACATGTGATGGTGTGTTTATGTTCCTAGTATATAACATGATGGGTGGTGCACAGCAAAAGCTAACAGATAATGGCTAAATTAAATTTTCTTTTTGAATTTTAATATTCAACTTTTTAGGGTACCCAATCTCCATATTTAGGAAAATAAATTACATAAAAAGTGGAGAGTTTTTATTGTGAAACTGTACCTCCACATTCCCAGTGGAACAGGATAAGGGATCACATGTGTATGTCTGGGGAAACCAGGGTCCTCTGTGGTTCTGGAGGGTGAGGATTAAAAGGAAGCCCTAGATAGCCTTTATGAATATCTTCTGACTTCTCTCTGGGACCTGAGATCACTGAACTTTTGCCCATTTTGAGATCATCTTCCCAATCATGCCACAAACAGCTTAAGGCTAAGCATTGCCCTGAATCTTCAATAAAATTATGTTATTTTAAAAAATAAAATCATTATAAAGATTTTAAAAAAAAGATTCCTAGACAGGTGCGGCCAAACAAATTTTTTGAAATGTTGGCGAGCCCCCACCACTAGTCACTTAGGCTACGATAGCCCGTGTCCCAACATTCCCGACTGACCTCTCTCCAAAAAGAAGCTCTACTTTTAGATGGCCCTGTGCTGGATTCTCCCTATAAGTTTCTAGGGAAAGGAGCATGAGTTGTCTGGTCTAGACTCTTCCTGGAGTGGGAACCAGGGCTTCTGATGAGACGCAAGTGCGGCAGGAGCTCTGTAGTCTGCCAGTGCAGCTCCCAGTGCGGTCCCATGCAGGTCCTGGGCGCTGCGCGCTTGCGCCTCTGTGCTGGAGCCATTAGGATGACCCCTCTCCTTCTGGCGCTTTAACTGGTGAATGTGCTTTGTGTTTGGCACCCCTGAGAAGGATGCTGTCTCAGGTCTCTTCCCACTGGACGTGTGGTGGGGGCAGAGATCCCCTTGGTCCGTCACACTTCCACCCCGCTGGGGTTGGAGCACTGCGAGGGAGATATCCTTGATGGACTCCCTCTACGGAGATCTCTTTTGGTACCTGGACTATAATGAGGATGGGACCTTGGACATTTTTGAGCTTCAGGAAGGCCTGGAGGACTTAGGGGTCATTCATTCTCTAGAAGAAGCGATGGTGGGTCTCACTGTGGCTGTGGTCAGAGAGATGTTGGGGCTGGGAGCCCTGGAGAGGTATTGGGCAGAGAAGGCGAAATTTACATGTTCTCAAGCTTGCCCTGGGCCCACTGCAGTGTTCAGGTGGTTGACCAATGTTGCCGTTTATTAAGAATAGCCGGGTGTGGTGGCGGGTGCATGTAGTCCCAGGAGGCTGAGGCAGGAGAATCACTTGAACCGGGGAGGCAGAGGTTGCAGCAAGCTGAAATTGCATCCTTGCACTCCAGTCTGGGTGAGAGAGGGAGACTCCATCTCAAAAAAAAAAAAGAAAAGAAAAAAGTTAAGTGTTCTTCATATTTGTTTAAAGCCACTCTTATAGTTAGATATGCAAGTGTAACTTGTATTTGTTTATTTGATACAAAATAGCCTTTCATAAGAAATTCTGGGTTATGCCATCAAGGTGCATCTTTTGAAACACATTTCTTCCTTATTGAAACAAAGATTTGTAGATCTGTCTGGCATTTTTGGCAAGGAGGCTTTGTGTACCTAGTGATGACTGACGAGGGTTCACATGTCAAAACCCAAGGAGGGGCATCCCCAGAGAATTCTGCGCCAACCACACAGAACATTGTATATCAGAGGGACACTGTTGGGACTTTTCCTCAGGTGGCAGTCACATCTCTAGGAAGTTTTGATAGGCAGTCTTTTCTCACATGTCTCTACCTTCCCTAGTAGGAAAATTTGTTTATATAAACAGAACTCAACTGATTTAAAAAAATAATAAAGAAATGGTACTTACATTGTCATGTTAAGATACAAGAGAGATAATTTTTGTTGTGATAACTGTGTTTTTTGAACAATATTTTGTTTTTTTCCTGTGAAAGTTGAGAAGCTAAATATACAGATCATGGTCAGACCATACATAAAAATGAAACTTTGACTCAAAATTTATAGCAGTCTGCCCAGAAAACCAGCCCTTTATCTAAAATAAAGAGACCAGGAAACCAGCCCATTATGTCAGACTTGCAAGAAGCCAGATTGCTATCTCTAGAGACAATACACAAAGCTATGCATTAACTGCTCTAACAGCCCCAAATGATCAGGATTTGATTAATAACCGACAGACAACTCATGTTTTTCTTCACTTCCAACTTAGGATGAACCAGAGAAAGCTAAATATGCACCCCCTGCTAGTCAAATAGGATGCCCTGCTTCTAGTGAGCCTGCCTACAGCTTCCCCAGGCCAGCAGCCTCCGATCAGGAAATGCCTGAAGCCTTCCCTTGTTCCCACTGTAAAGCTTTCCCACTCCTCTGCCTGCCTTTGAGTCTCTCAAAAAGCAAGTGAGGGTGGCTGACTCCCTTGTTATAGCAAGCTTGGACCAAGTAGCTTTTGCTTTTCTCATTTGGTTGGTCTTTTATTTCTACAAGTAACAGACAGGAAAATTTAAAGGGGAATCCATCCCTAGTCTTTTATATTATAGTAGTCCCCTTATTATGTGCCAGGTATGTTTCAAGACCCCCACTGAATACCTGAAACTGTGGGTAATACTGAACCCTATATATACTCCCTCTCTCCTTGTATGTATATATATATATAGATACACACACGCACACACACACATGGCTTTTTTTTTTTTTTACTTTAATTAGCTTTGACTCTTTTTTTTTTTTTTTTTTTTTTTAAGATGCAGTCTTGCTGTGTCTCCCGGGCTGGAGTGCAGGGGTGTAATCTTGGCTCACTGCCTCCCAGGTTCAAGCAATTCTTGTGTCTCGGGCTCCTGAGAAGCTGGGACTACAGGCATGGGCCCCTGCACCTGGCTAACTTTTTAAATATTAGTAGAAACGGGGTTTCACCATATTGGCTCGACTGGTCTCAAATTTTTGACCTCAAGTGATCCGCCTGCCTCAACCTCCCAAAGTCCTGGGATTACAGGTGTGAGTCACCATGCCCGGCCATATACTATATATTTTTGATCTGATAACTGGTTTGGTTACTAAGTGACTAACAGGTAAGTAGCATCTATAGCGTGCATATGCTGGACAAAAGAACATTCACCTCCTGGGCACGATGGCACAGGATGATGTGAGATTTCATCATGCTACTCAGAATGGTGTGCAATTTAAGTTGTTTCTGAAATTTTCCATTTAATAGTTCAGACTTTGATTGACCACAGGTAACTGAAACTGTGGAAAGAGAAACTATGGATAAGGGAGGACTACTTTATTGTTGAGTCAGACTCATTAGACAATCATGTCTTGATTCACCATAAGAAATGCTGCAGAAATATGGGTTAAAAAATAAAACTGTTCAAAGATAGGGTCAGGGATGTCCTTTAACTTGTAACTTTCAAAATGATCATGAAACTGTGCCCCCAAAGAGTTAAAGGAACCCATGACTAAGAGAAATTATTGTTTTCAGTACCCAGTAGATAATTTTTCAGCCCTTGCCCATTCCCTCCCCACTCACAGTCCCCAGTTTCTGCTGTTCCCATCTTTATATCCATGCGCACCTCATGTTTTGCTCCCGTGTGTGAGAACATGTGGTGTTTGGTTTTCTATTTCTTTGTTAATTTGCATAGAATAATGACCTTCAGCTGCGTCCATATTGCTGCAGAGGACATGATTTTATTCTTCCTTATGGCTGTGTAGTATTCCATGGTGAAAATATGGTACCATAATCTTATTAGACCACTGTCATTGACTGAAATGTATACAGTGCAACTATATATATATATATATATATATGTATATATATATATATAGTGTTAATCCATTTTGTGTATTATTAGATTTGATTTGCCAATATTTTATGTAGGAGTTTTGTATCTTTTTCACTAGTCAACATTGCTTGTAAGTTTCTTTTTTTGTGATGTCCCTGTTGCGTTTTAGAATCAAATGTATACCCACATCATAAAATGGGTTGGAAAATGTTCCCACCCTTTTCATTCTCTGGAAAACTGGTGTTTTTTTCTTAAAGTCTGGTAGACATTACTGTTAAAATCATATGGGCCTCTATTTTTCTTCATGGGAATGTTTTCAAAGTATACTTTAAATTTCTTTAAAATCTGAGTATAGGGCTCCTTAGATTTTCTGCTGTCTTATGTCAGTTTTTAATAAGTTGGTTTTATAGGTGTTTGTTATCTCACTTTCCTATTTTGGGTATAAAGCTGTTCGTAATATCTTTAATGTCTATAGTGTCTAGTAGTTTCTATCTTTACTTTCTGACATTGGTTATCTGCCAGTTTCAGAAGTTTATCAATTTTATTAGCGTTTTCAAAGAACCATCTTTTGGTTTTGTTAATCCTCCCAGTGGTGTGTTTTCTTTCTGATTACATTTAGCTCTTTGTTTCCTTCAACTTCTTTTTTGGCTTAATTTTTAAATAATTTCTTGAGATTGAGATAAGCCTTAGCGATTGATCACTGATTTCTGGTCTTTCTTCTTTTCTGACTATGCATTTTAAACCTTAAATCTTTCTCAGAGTATAGCTTTAGTTGCAGCTCACAGCTTTTGGCTCTGTCTCTCTCAGTCTGGAGGTTGGAGATCTGACCGTTAAACCATCCAGTTACAACATGGCATTATTTACCCAGAAGAGCATGACCAACAGAATAGTAGAATTTGTAAGCTTTGAGTGGGTGATTGTGGATGTCATTATAGGCATATATCGGTAGATAGATTATATTTTGGGCTGTGGTAGCAGAGGGTTTACATGTCATATCAAATTTCACAAGATCTTCATTCCTTCTCAAAAGCAATAATTTCTATTAATAGAAATGGAGAGTTTGCTATGACAGCTTTTTATACGGGTCATCCTTAGTACAAGATTATTTAATTTTTGAAATCAAAGGGAAAGGTGCTGTTTTAGGCTTTTTTCTTTCTTTTTTAGAGACTGGGTGTTGCTGTCACTACTTTGGAATGCAGTGGTGCAGTGTAGCTCACTGTCACCTCCAATTCCTGAGCTGAAGTGATCCTCCTACCTCAGCCTCCCTGTAGCTCGTACTTACAGGCATGTGCCAACACATCTGGCTAATTTAAAAAATATTTTTGTGCAGACGAGGTCTCACTATGTTGTCCAGTGTGGTCTTAAATCCTGACTTCAAGTGATCCTCCCCAGTCAGCCTCCCAGAGTGCTGCAGTATTTCAAATCCTGTGCTAGGTCTAGTGTTTGTCTTCTGTCTTGGGGTTTAGAAAGTACATGTCCAGAAATTTAGGGTGTGGTTACATTAGACTTAAAAATGTCATGTTTTATAAAAATCAATGTAGCATTTTTCTGATTGAAAATTTAACACAAGACCCAGAATCTTTTTGCAGCAGTAAAACTTCTTTTATTATAGATCTTTGCCATAATGAATGATAATATATCTGGCCCAAAATAGGTCCTGTAGTTTTTTAGAGAAACAGCCAATCTGCTTGAAATATGTGTAGAAATAATTTAGTATATCAGCCCATATTGGCAATAACTTCTTTCTAATGTTTTTTGTTTTTTATAGAAAATTTTTACTACTGGAGATGTCAACAAAGATGGGAAGCTGGATTTTGAAGAATTTATGAAGTACCTTAAAGACCATGAGAAGAAAATGAAATTGGCATTTAAGAGTTTGGACAAAAATAATGATGGTGTGTCTTTCTTTTGAATTTATCACCAGCTATGAAGAAGCATTTCTCATGCTTCTAACAGCCTAAAAGGATGCTTATCTAATCTCTCTGGTTTTAGATGATAATTATTATTTGTGTTAATACTTATTTTTCTTAGTAATGTGATTTTTATGTAGAGTTCATATTATTTAGTGAAGAAAACTTATGGATAGCTTTTCTTTTTCATTACCTTGAAATGTAATGAATTACACTGCTGAATTAAAAACTGTGGGCAGGGCCTGTTGTAAATTTTAACTGTGCAACATTATGCTGATTTGACTTAAACCTGTAGGTTAAAAATAACAATTATATTTTCTTGCCCTCTAGTTAAGAGAGATTTGTTTTTATTTGTAGACAGGAATGACAATTGTAAATTCTCAAATTTCAAAAACTTTCAGATTATCTTGCATTTGATAGTATTTTTGAAAGGATTAATTTAGAGAAGATACTCTGATCCTGGAAATTAGGAAAAAAATAGCATTTAAACATTTAAGTGTGTGCCTTCTAGTTGTGATTATGACTTCTCTATTTCAATTAATAGATTGGAGTTTGTCTTAATCTGTTTTCAGTTGCTATAATACCACAGACTGGGTAATTTATGAAGAAATGAAATTTATTTCTTATAGTTCTAGAGGCTGGGAAGTTCAAAGTTGAAGGGTTCAATCTGGTGAGGTCCTCTTACTGTGTCAGTGTGCTACCTCAGATCTCTCTTCCTCTTCTTATAAAGCCACTAGTCCCATCATGGGGGCCCTATTCTGAAGACCTTATCTAATTCTAATTAGAGATAGAGTCTTGAAGCCCTCATCACCAGAGGCAACCTTTAACAGGAAGAGAGAATTTTTATAAAATTACAGTGCAGCCCCAAACTCCTCCCTACTTGAAAGAGTCAGGGTCATTTCATTTACAGACTTATTATTACTGAAACAGGTTAAACAAATAGATTGAGAGGAAATGTGGTTCATATCTGAGGTCAGCAAACTTTTTTGTCCAGAAGCCCAGATAATAAATATTTTAGCTTTGTGGGTCATGTGATCTCAGTTGTAGCTGAGATGTTATCTCTGCTGTGGTACCTTAAAAGCAGCCATGGACAATATGTAAATGAATGGGTATGGCTGATTTCCAATATAACTATATTTACAAAAATAGTTAATAGACTGTATTTGGCTTGAGGGTTATAGTTTGCCATCCCCTGATTTACACTTAAAATTAAAGTTAAATTCAAAGCAGTTTCCCTCAAACAAGCTAAACTCTTTAATTAGTTTTGATGATTGTTCAGGTTCATGACTCTCAGCCAGGAAGAGCTGTGTTTCAGTTGGAAAGTAGTACTGTTGGAACATTTGTAACCCCCAATAAGTCCTACAAAATATGCCCCCAAGTCTACCCTTTGTCCAGTCTTCTAGCAAAATTCAGCTTTCCTTCTTCCCTGCAAACTCTCATTCCAACATGGACCCTCTGCAGTTCAGTTGCAGATCAGATTGTCTGTGTGCTGTTATGGCAGGCAGTAGCTGAGAGATGTAGCTATCTTAAGATCAACTGCCAGATAATCAGAGGTCGGTTATCCCATATGTAAGTTGTGTACACATCAACTGTTCATTTCATAAAATTCTAAATGAACCAGAGGAAATGAAGATTAAATTTTAATGGTATATTTGTAGCAAATCTATACAATGTTCCCTTAATTTACCATGTTTGTATATTTTAAAACAACGTGGCATTATAGGTTTATGTTTTTATTTTTGAGACTTCCTTATGTAAAACATATACAGTTGATCCTCATTCTTTGGGGATTCTGTATTTGCAGATTTGCTTACTCACCAAAATTTATCCTAAAAGTAACCCCAAAATATATAGTCACAGTACTTTCCCAGGCATTCATGGACAAGCACAGAGCAGTGAAAAACTTGAGTTGCTCAGCATGCATATTCCTAGCTAGTAGAATAAGGCAATATTCTGCCTTCTTGTTTCAGCTCTCATCCTATTAACAACTATCGCTTTCAAGGTCTATTTTGTGCCAGTTTTTGCATTTTTTATTTTTTGTTGGTAATTTGCTTTTTAAAGTGTTCCCCAAATGTAGTGCTGAAGTGCTGACTAGTGTTCGTAAGTGCCAGAAAGCCATGGCATGCCTTCTGGAGAAAATGGATGCGTTAGATAAGCTTTGCCCCAAATTCAATGTCAGTGAATCAACAACATACTTTAAATGAGGTGCCTTCAAACAGAAACAGACAAAAGATAAGGTTGTGTATTAATAACTGATGAAAGTGTTGTGATCAGAAGCTCACAGGAACCTAACCCTGTATGTCCTGCAGGAACAATGGTTCAGTGTTTGCTAATTCAGTGTTTGCAATGAATATAGAACTTTATAGAATATGATTAATGTGAATAATGAGAATTGACCATATCTCTTTAAGAGTGCACTTCTAAAGGAGAATATTCAGAATGATATTTGCATAATTTCATTGCTAACAGATGCTGGCTGTCACTGTCCTTACATGATCCAGACTCTCATGCTGATCCTTCCTTCTCTTCAGGAGGATTCTCTCAGAATCCTGTCTTCTCTCCAAGGTCCTTTCTCCAAGAAAGTCTGTCCTTTCACCACTAACAGTAATTTTTGTCTTCTTCTTCTGAAGTCTGCTGCTCATGCTGCTTCAGCGCCAGACCCTTTCTTACTTTGTTTTGTTTTATTGTTTCATGTACAGTAGTCTTAGGATTCTCATGAGCCTTTGAGCTGCTGGAAGAAAATACAGCAGTACTTACATTTATTACTTCCATTTTATTTTCTCTTTTCTCTTTCTTCCTCTGTTCTGATTGTTCTTCTGTCTACAAACATGCTCTAATTTCCATAACACTAAAATTTTTCTGTCTTTTATTGTTCTTTTATCCTTACTCCCTTTATTTTTACTGCCAGATTGTTAAAATAATTGTGCTTTAGCTCCATTTCCTCATTTTCTACTTCTCTTTAACTATGTCATATGATATGATGTTTTGCATAGTAAATGTCTAGTAATTTATTAAAAACGTAGAATTAGGTACTTTTTAAATGAATAGATCCTAGTTTAATTGAATTTATCTCAGAATTAGAATATCTTGATTTGGATCTTAGTTCGGCTACTTCTTAATTACATTACTTGGTAAGGCCACTTGAGAAGTCGGTCTCTTTCGAGGAATATTATTTATCTATAAGGCTGTTATAATTACTGAATTTTTAAACATGTGTGTTTATTTATATAATGTGTTTGTTAAATTTGAGTATTGATGTTGGGATAGGCATTTAAGCAAATCTATAACTCACCTAAGTGCATAATTTTGCCCTAATCAGTGTAAAGCTATTAAATGAGAGATTTGAAATTCATTATTTCTGTGGTTCTCGTCAATTCTGAGTTTTATTTTTTGCCCTTTTTATTTCTTTAAAGGAAAAATCGAGGCTTCAGAAATTGTCCAGTCTCTCCAGACACTGGGTCTAACTATTTCTGAAAAACAGGCAGAGTTGATTCTTCAAAGGTAAGCTCTTCATCTTGGTCAACAACTGACTTTTTGCTTTAGTGTCCTGCATTAGAAGTCTATGTTTCTAAGTGTGGCTTTAAAACACCTCACTAGTCTTCATTATGTATGTCTAAGATCTTTCTTTTTTCCTCTCGTTCATTTTGTTTGTGTACATTTATCTAAAGTGTAGGAATGGGAAGTGTAACCTCAGTCTGGACACTTTCTTGTGAGGCCTCAAGGGATAGTGGAATGGCAGGAAGTAAGGTTTTAACTTCATAGATAAGGAGCTACTTTTTTTCATTCGGTTTCTAATGTGACAGTAAAATTCATTGATTCAAACTAAGAAGCCTAGCAGATTCATCACATTATTTAACCTACATGTGACTGGAAAAACAGGAAATCACTAAGCTCTCCTGGCTAACAAAGAAATACCTATTTTAACTTTCAGAAAAGAGAGATCCAAATTTTAACCTTATTGTCCGGGGCAATCAGTTTGACTATTTAAGGCAGACTTTTTGAGCCTTAATGTTTTATTTCACAGGACAGAGCAGTGATCTCCGCAGCCCAGGTGTTCTCAAATACTCTGTTGCTACAAACACAGGGCAGGGACTGATTTTTTATGATAACATAAAACAGAAAAGGACAATTATATTGTATTAATATTGTTGTGAGTGTTTTTAGTCCTCACATTGTCAAAAAAAATTCTAAATGACTTTGTTATTTATCTTGTTTTATATCTGTACTGGTAGCATTTTCATCCCTTCTCTGTCATCATAATTTCTTTGATAGACAGCTGCTCAATAGGAAGGCTCAAAGTCTCAAGGCTGAGCACATAATGACTTTTGTTAGCACTGGATGAGAAGCGCTTTCCTGAGGAAATGGAACCTAAAACATGAGAAGAAGATAAACAGAATTTGGACAGTGAGATAGAGAGCATATAATATTCTGCTTCTAAAGTCAACATTCTTCTAGGAAAGTGAGGGCTTTTCCCTGGCTGTTAGGCCAGAAATCATATTATTATATTTTCTATGACAGCTTTAAGAATAATGCACGTTCTAAGCCCAAGCTTCAGAAGTAGCCTAAGAAGTATTAGCTTAGCTGCCATGACAAAATACTGTAGGCTGGATGCATTAAACAACAGACATTGATTTTCTCACATGTCTGGGAGCTAGAAGTTTAAGATAAGAGTGCAGCATGGTTGGGTTGTGGTGAGGTCTCTCTTTCTGGCTTGCAGATGGATGCTTTCTCACTGTATTGTCAGATGGCAGAGAGAGCGAAAGAGACCTTTCTCTTGCTTCCTCTTATAAGAACATAGTCCTGTCGGATCAGGATTTCATTCTTATGACCTCATTTAACTTTAAGTACACCCTAAAGATGCTATCTCTGGATATAATCACATGAGAGGTTAGGGCCTCAACATTTGGATTCCGGAGGGATATAGTTCAGTCCATAGCAAAGGGTAATGAAGAGGGTTGGATATTTAAAAGTAGCTACATAATTTTTAATGTAAGTATTTCATGGGAACTTTTCTTTTTTTTAATTTTGAGACAGAGTCTCACTCTGTTGCTAAGGCTGGAGTGTAATGGTGAGATCTTGGCTCACTGTAACCTCTGCCTCCCAAGTTCAAGCAATTCTCCTTCCTCAGCCTCCTGAGTAGTTGAGACTACAGGCATGCACCACCATGCCTGGCTAATTTTTTAAATTTTTAGTAGAGACAGGATTTCACCATATTGGCCAGGCTCATCTCAAACTCCTGACATCAGGTGATCTGCCCATCTCAGCCTCCCAAAGTGCTAGGATTACAGGAATGAACCACCATGCCAGGCCAGTAGCTTTATTGAGATGTAATTTACATACCGTAAATTCACTTTTCTAAAATGTACAATTCAGTGATTTAAAACATTTATTTATTTTTAAATTTACAGAATTATATGTATCATGTACAACATGATGTTTTAAAGTATATATATATTGTAGAATGACTAAGTCTAGCTAATTAATGTTTTAAAGTATATATACATTGTGGAATGACTGTCTAGCTAATTTACATGATACATCTCATAGTTATGATTTCTGTGGTGGGAACACTTTACATCTATTCTCTTAGTATTTTTCAAGAATATATTTTTATTAATCGTGGTCATCATGTTGTACAGCAGAGCTCTTGAACTTATTCCTCCTGTAGAGCTGAAAATTTGTATCCTTTGACCAATATCTCCCCAAACCATACCCCACCCCCAAACTATTCTGCTCTCTGATTCTATGAGATCAGCTTTTTTAGATTCCACATATGAGTGAGACCATGCAGTATTTGTCTTTACCTAGCTTATTTCATTCATGTTGTTGCAAATAACAGGATTTCCTTCTTTTTTATGGCTGAATAGTTTTCTGTTGTGTATGTATAGCACATTTTCTCTATTCATGCATTGGTGGACACTTAGGTTGGTTCCATATCTTGGCTATTGTGAATAGTGCTGTAATGAACATGGAATGCAGAAGCCTCTTTGATATACTGATTTCATTTTATATATGTATATATGTGTACACACACACACACACACACACACACACCCAGTGGTGGGATTGCAGGATCATATGGGAGTTCTATATTTAATTATTTAAGGAACCCCATACTGCTTTCAGTAATGGCTGTATTAATTTACATCCTCACCAACAAGGTGCAAAGGTCCCCTTTTCTCTACATACTTGCCAACACTTGCTGTCTTTTGCCTCTTTGATAATAGTCATTCTAAGTGTAGTATGAGGCGGTATCTCATTGTGGTTTTTATTTGCATTTCTGTGGTAATTAGAGATATTGAGCATTTTTTTCCATGTACTTTTTAGCCATTTGCATGTCTTTGAAAAATGTGTATTCAGATTTTTTGCTCATTTTTACTTAGGTTATTTGTTTTCTTGCTATTGAGTTGTTTGAGTTCCTTAGTTTGGATATTAACCCCTTTATCAGACATGTAGTTTGCAGATACTACCTCCCATCCTGTAGGTGTCTCTTAACTCTATTGATTGTTTCCTTGGCTGTGCAGGATATTTGCAGTTTGATATAGTCTTACCTGTATATTATTGCGTTTGTTGCCTGTGCTTTTGGTGTCCTTATCAAAAAAACCATTGCCAAGTCTGATGGTATGTAGCTTTCCTCCTATATTTTCTTCTAGTAGTTTCATAGTTTGGGTCATTTACTTCTTTAATCCATTTTGAATTGATGTCTGTATACTGTGTAAGATAAGGGCCTAATTTCATTCTTCTGCATTTGAATATCTAGTTTTCCCAACACCATTTATTGAAAAGACTGTTTCCTATTGTGTATTCTGGGTAACTTTGTCAAAAATCAGTTGCTCGTAAGCGTGGGGATTTATTTCTGGGCTGTCTATTCTGCTCCATTGGTCTGTGTGTCTGTTTTTATGCCAGTCAAAGCGATGCCCTCAGGGCAGATACACCAAGCATAATTCCAGTTTATTATGAGGGATTTGGTTAGTAAAAGTTTTTCAGCACATAAAGGTCTAACGTTCCCACAGGGGCAAATTATTATGCCAGCTCTTTTTTTTTTAAATCTTTATCTTAAACCCAAACCTCATCAACCATACTCTTTATGCTACTTTAGCTTTGTAGTATATTTTGAAGTTAGGTAATGTGATGCTTCCAGCTTTATTCTTTTTGCTCAAGGTTGCTTTAGCTATTCAGAATCTTTTGTGCTTCCATGTGAATTTTAGGATTGTTTTTCTATTTCTGTGAAGAATATCATTGGTATTTTGAATAGCAGTTGTATTGAATCTGTAGTTTGCTTTGGATAGTATGGTCATTTTAACAATATTAATTCTTCTAATCCGGGAACACAGGATATCTTTTTATTTATTTGTTTCTTCAGTTTCTTTCATCAGTGTTTTACCGATTTTCTTGTAGAAGTCTTTCATTTCTTTGGTTAAATTTATTCCTAAGTACTTTTTTTTTTGTAGCTACTGTAAATGGAATTTCTTTCTTCTTAATTTCTTTTCAGATAGTTCACTATTGGTGTATAGAAACACTTCCGATTTTTCTTTTTTTTTTTTTGAGAGATGGGGTCTCATTTTGTTTTCCAGGCCTTGAACACCTGGGCTCAGGTGATCCTCCTGCTCAGTGACTGAGTGACTGAGACTAAGGCATAATATTTTGCTGTTGTTGGCATTTAATTGTTCATAAGCATCTTATGATCTTATGTATTCATGTCATATCAGTTGTAATGTCTCCTGTTTCATTTCTGATTTTGTCTTCTCCCTTCTTAGGCTCGCCAAAGGTTTGTCAATTTTATTTAACGTTCCAAAATCCAACTCTCAGTTTTATTGCTTTTTTTCTATTTTTTGTCTTTATTTTATTTACTTCTGTTCTGATTTTTATTATTTTCTTCCTTCTCTTATACTAACTTTGGGCAGTTTGTTCTCGTCTTTGTAATTCCTTTAGGTATAATGTTAGATTGTTTATTTGAGGTTTTTTGTTTTTATGTAGGTGTTTACTGCTGTAAACTTTGCTCTTAAAACTGCTTTTGCTGTGTTCCATGGGTTTTGATATGCTGTGTTTCCATTTTTTTTTCATCTCAGGAAATTTCTAAATTTCCCTTTCAGTTTCTTCATTGACCCACTGGTGATTCAGGAGCATGTTGTTTAATTTCCATGTATTTGTGAATTTGCTGAAGCACCTCTGATACTGATTTCTAGTTTTACATTATTGTGGTCAGAAAAGATACTTGATATGATTTCACTCTTCTTAAATTTGTTAAGACTTGTTTTGTGGCCTAACATATGATCTCCCCTGGTGTGTGTTCCATGTGCATTGAGAAGAATGTGTAGTCTCTTGCTGTTAGGTGAAATGTTTTATGCCTGACTGGTCCTTTTGGTCTAGAGTATAGTTTAAGTCTGATGTTTCTTATTATTTTCTGTTTAGATTATTTGTCCAATGCTTAAGGTGAGGTGTTAAAATATCCTACTATTACTGTATTGCAGTCTATCTCTCTTTTTAGACCTATTAATGTTTGGTTTTTATATTTAGGTGCTCTGATGTTGGGCTCATATATAGTTATAAAAAACAATAGCTGCATAATTTTTTAAGGGATGTGCAATATAAAATATATAAATTATGACACTGAAAATTCAAAATGAGGGAACTGGAGTAAAAGTGCTTTCATATAACTTATTGTTATATCCTTATTGAATTGGCCAGGATCTTTGTTTTGTTTTTACAATTTCTGACTTAAAGTCTGTTTTATATGATTTAATATAGTTACTCCTGCTCTCTTTTGGTTTCTGTTTGCCTGGAATGTATTTTTCCATTCCTTCACCATCAGTCTGGGTGTATTTTTACAGACGAAATGAGTCTGCTGTGGGCAGCATATAGTTGAGTCTTGTTTTCTTAATCCACTGAGACACTATGTCTTTTGATTGGATAATTTAATCCACTTATTTTCAAGGTAATTATTGATAGGCAAGGAATTAATACTGCCATTTTGTTAATTGTTTCATGGTTCTTTTGTAGATCCTTTATTATTTTCTTCTTCCCTTGCTGTCTTCTTTTGTGTGTGTCTGTGGTTAAGTGATTTTCTCTAGTGGTATGTTTTGATTTCTTGCTTTTTATTTTTTGTGTACCTACTATTGGTTTTTGGTTTGTGATTACCAAGAGGTCACAAAAAAAATCTTAAGAGTTATAATAGTTTAACTTGATAACTTAATTTTGATTGCTAAACCCCTCCCCCAACAAAAAAGTCTACACTTTTACCTTAATCCTCTGACATTTTGAATTTTTCAGGCCACAGTTTACATATTTTATATTGTATATCTCTTAACAAATTATTGTAGCTATTATTACTTTTAATAGTTTTGTCTTTTATCTTTCCCACGAAAGACATAAGAGATTTGCCTACCATCATTACAGTATTAGAGTATTTCGAATTTACCTGTGTACTTTCTTTTATCAGTCAGTTTTATACTTTCACATGTTTTTGTGTTATCCATTAGCATCTTTTTCTTTCAGCTTGAGGAGCTCCTTTTACATTTCTTATAAAATAGGTGTGGTCAGGATTATCTCCCTCAGCTATTGTTTGTCTGAGGAAGTACCTCTCCTTCATTTCTGAAGGACACTTTGCTGGGTACATTACCCTTGGTTGGTAGTTTTCTCCTTTAACACTTTGAATATATCATCCCTTTCTCTCCTGACTTGTCTGCTGCTAACCATATTGGGACTCTCTTATATGTTATTTGCTTCTTTTTCTTGCTGTTTTCAGGTTCCTCTCATTGTCTTTGAGTTTGATTGTAATATGTCTTGGGGTAGTCTTGTTTGGATTGAATCAGAATTAGAGACCTTTGACTTTCTTGCATGTGGATATTTACATCTTTCTCCAGGTTTGGAAAATTTTCTGTTACAGTTTCTTTAAGTAAGCTTTTTACCCCCTTTATCTTTCTTTTCTTGTTCTTTAACTCCTGTGACTCAAAACTTTGCTCTTTTGATGCTGTTCCATGAATCTTGTGTAAGCTTTCTTCATTCATTTTCAGTCTTTTTTCTCCTCTGTGTATTTTCCAATAACCTGTATTTGAGTTCACAGTTTCTTTCTTTTTCTTAATCACTCCTATAGTTGATGCTCCCACATTGTATTTTTATTTTGTTCATTGTATTTTTCAGCCCCGTGATTTCTGTTTGATTTTTTTCTTTTATTATTTCAGTCTTTTTATTACCTTTTTCATTGTGGTCACTGGATATTTTTCTAATTTAATTGAATTGTTTCTTTGTATTTTCTTGAAGTTTGCTGAGCTTTCTTAAAACAGTTATTTTGAATTCTTTATCAGTTCATCTCTGTTTCTTTAGGGATGGTTGTTAGTGATGTTTTATGTTCCTGATTGTTATTGATGCTTGTGGCCATGTGTTTATGTTTGTGCATTTGAAGAAGTAGGTACTTATTTCAGTCTTTGCAGACTGGCTTTGTCTGAGAATGCCCTTCAACAGTGAGCCTGTCTAGAGATTCTTTAATATTTAATTAAATATCTTTAATATTTCAAAGAACTTCTAAACTGTTTCTAAAGTGACTGCACCATTTTATAATCCCAGCAGCAATGAATGAGGGTTTCAGTTTCTCCACAGCCATATCAATACTCATTACTGTCTGTCTTTTGATGTTTTAATTTTTATTTTTTTCAGACAGGGTCTTGCTCTGTCACCCCATCTGGAGTGCAGTGGTACAATCATGGCTCATTGCAGCCTCAACCTCCCTGGCGCAATTGATCCTTCCACCTCCTAAGTACCTGGGACCACAGGCATGTACCACAATGCCTGGCTAATTTTTATATTTTTTGTAGAGACAAAGTTTTGCCATGATGCCTAGTGTATTAGTCCATTGTCATGCTGCTATAAAGAACTGCCTGAGACTAGGTAATTTATAAAGGAAAGAGGTTTAATTGACTCACAGTTTTGCTTGGCTGAGGAGCCCTCTGGAAACTTACAATCATGGTAGAAGGGGAAGCAAACACATCCTTCTTCACATGATGGCAGGAGGAGAAGTGCCTAGCAAAGAGGGAGAATACTGTTATAAAATCATGAGAACTTAATCACTATCATGAGAACATCAGGATGAGGGTAACCTTCCCCATGATTCAATTACCCCCCACTGGGTCTCTCCCATGACATGTGGGGATTATTGGAACTACAATTCAAGATGAGATTTGGGTGAGGACACAGCCAAACCATATCATTTTGCCCTCAGCCCCTCCCAAATCTCATGTTCTCACATTTCAAAACACAGTTGTGCCTTCCCAACAGTCCCCCAGAGTCTTAACTCATTCTGGCATTAACTCAATTCCAAGGTCTCATCTGAGACCAGGCAAGTCCCTTCTGCCTATGAGCCTGTAAAATCAAAAGCAAGTTAGTTATTATAATTCCTAGATACAGTGAGGCTACAGGCCTCATGCAAGTCCAAAATCCAATGGGGCAGTCAATCTTAAAGCTCCAAAATGATCTCCTTTGACATGATGTCACACATTCATCTCACACTAATGCAAGTGGTGTGCTCCCATGGCCTTGCGCGTCTCCACTCCTGTGGCTTTGCAGGGTACAGCCCCCTCCCCTGGCTGCGTTCACAGGCTGGTTTTGAGTGTCTGTGGCTTTTCCATGTGCACAGCACAAGCTGTCAGTGGATCTACTATTCTGGGGTCTAGAGGATGGTTGCCGTCTTTTCACAGTTCCATTAGGCAGTGCTCCAATGGGGAGTCTGTGTAGGGGCTCCAACTCCACATTTCCCTTCCACACTGTCCTAGCCAGGGTTGTCCTTGAGGGCTCCACCCCTGCAACAAACTTCTTATGGACATCCAGGCATTTTCATACATCCTCTGAAATCTATGCAGAGGTTCTCAAACTTCAGTTCTTGGCCTCTGTGAACCCACAGACTCAACACCATGTAAAAGCTGCCAAGTCTTGGGGCTTGCACCTTCTGAAGCTATGGCCCAAGGTGTACCTTAGCCCCTTTCATCCATGGCTGGGATGCAGGGCACCAAGTCCTGAGACTGCACAGAACAGCAAGGCCCTGGGCCTGGCCCATGAAACCGTTTTTTCCTCCTGGGCCTCTGGGACTGTGATGGGAGGGCCTTCCGTGAAGACCACTGAAATCCCCTGGAGGCATTTTTCCCATTGACTTGATTAACATTTCACTCCTTGTTACTTATGCAAATGTCTGCAGCTGGCTTGAATTTTTTCCTCAGAACTTAGGTTTTTCTCTTCTGTCACATCATCAGGCTGCAAATTTGCCAAACTTTTACTCTCTAATTCCTCTTGAATGCCTTGCCACTTAGAAATTTTTTCCTCCTGATACCCCAAATATCTCTCTCAGGTTCAAAGTTTCACAGATCCCTAGGGCAGGGGCAAAAATCACCAGATTCTTTGCTAAAGCACAGCAAGAGTCATCTTTGCTCCATTTTCCAACAAGTTCTTCATCTTCATCTGAGATCCCCTCAGCCTGGACTTCACTGGTCATATTACTCTGATATTTTGGTCAAAGCCATTCAACAAGTCTCTGGGAAGTTCCAAACTTTCCCACATCATTTTGTCTTATGTGCCCTCCAAATCTCTAAGAAGTTTCAAACTTTCTCACCATTTCCCTGTCTTCTTTTGAGCCTTCCAAACTGTTCCAATCTCTGCCTGTTATCCAGTTCCAAAGTCGCTTCCACATTTTTGGGTATCCTTATAGCAGCACCCTACTCCTGTTACCAATTTACTGTATTAGTCGGTTCTCACACTGCTATAAAGAACTGCCTGAGACTGAGTAATTTGTAAATGAAAGAGGTTTAATTGACTCACAGTTCTGCATGGCTGGGGAGGACTCATGTAACTTGCAATCATAGCAGAAGGGGAAGTAAACATGTCCTTCTTCACATGGTGAAGGAAGGAGAAGTGCTGAGCAAAGAGGGAAAAGCCCCTTTAAAACCATCAGCTCTTGTGAGAACTCACTCACAGTCTCGTGAGTCTCTCCCATGACACATAGAGATTATGGGAACTACAATTCAAGACGAGATTTGGGTGGGGACACAGTCAAACCATATCGTCTAGGCTGGTATCAAAATCCTGGGCTCAAGTAATCCACCTGCCTTGGCCTACCAAAGAGCTGGGATTACAGGCATGAGCCACCATATCCAGCTGGTCTTTTGATTTCTTTTGATTTTAATCATCCATTGGTTCTGCTTCTCTAGAGAACCCTGACGAATAGATAATTGGCATGAAGTGATACCTCATTGTTGTTTTGATATCTCATTTGTGTTTATATTTCTTTGCTGGATGACTTGGGTTTTTTTGTACTTTTGGGCTATTATTATTATTACTAGTGTTTGTACTTCTTCAGTAAAAATATTAGAAACAATTTTTAAAGGCAGAATGTAACCAGTTTCCTATAGGTACGTAACAATCGTGGACCTTCCCTCAAGTGTTTAGCCGTTGGTGTTACTCATGTCACTCCAAATGTCAACTTGTTTTCTTCCATTTTACTGTCTCTTTGTGTCCCAAATCTGAATTCGTGGGAAAAAAATCTGAATGGTGCTTGATATGGTTTGGATATTTGTCCCCTCCAAATCTCATGTTGAAATGTGACCTCTGATGTTGGAATTAGGGACTAATTGGGGTTGTTTGGGTCACAAGAGCGGATCCTTCATTAATGGCTTGGTGTTAAGTGAACTCTATTAGTTCATGAGAGCTGGTTGTTTATAAGAGCCTGGCACCTCATTTTGCTTGTCCTTCTCTCACTATCTGACACACTTGCTCCCCCTTTGCCTTCAGCCATGAGTAAAAGCTTCCTGAGGTCTCACCAGAAGCTAAGCAGATGTTGGTGCCATGCTGTGGACCTGTGAGCCAAATGAGCCTCATAAATTACCCAGTCTTGGGTGTGTGTTTAAAACAACACTAAACGGTAACACAGTGCTGATTGAAACAGCTGTGACGGAGTCATCAGGGCATGAGAGGAGTCACTGGGTTGAAATAAAGCCTCCTACTTACACCTGTTCAGTAGAAGCTGTAGATAGGAAGTTGCTGAGGCAGGCATTCCCTCTGAAACATGTGTTTCACGTACATCATGATTATCTGCTCTCAAGTAAAAATCCATTTTTCTTTCAGACTTTCATCTCCATCTCATTTCCCCTGTTTCCTCTCATTTTCTTATCTCTAAGTTTCTTTCTCCACAATTAATGAGAACCTTGGCACGCTTCGCTCCAGTTATTCTTTGTCTATGCAACTTGTTTCTCTGCTGCATGGTTCTTACGGTTCGTAATCATTGGCTCATTTATATAGCTTAGTGGTTAGGAGTACAGTTTAGAGTTAGAAGGCCTGGGTTGAAACACTTAATTCTACGCTACTTACTAGCCTGGTGACCTATAACAAAATTCTTAGACTCTCTTTGTCTGTAAAATGGAGAGTAGAGTAAATATGTGGGCTTGTTTTAAGGATTAAATGAGTTAACATGTGAAGTACTTAGAACAGTGCCTGGTAAATGCTCAGTGAATATGGGCTATTGCTTGCTTTTATTTAGTGCCTGTTCTTCCCACTGAGGGCACAGAGCATATGTATCTGGTTAACAGTTCTATGTCCACCACGTTGCAATAATGGACTCTCAGAAAATATTGAAGAATGTGTTAAAGAATGAATAGAATTATCCTAGTGAAAAGGGTGGGTGGGAGGTAGTTAGGGGAAAGGGCACATATAGCACTGGAAGCAACATGTATGGGGAATGGGTCACACAGTGTTTCTTGGTCCTCTCTAGACTGTAGTTGGCCACCTCTTAGCTAGTGGTCTATGGAATGTTTCAGCAATCTGTTGGAAACAGCCATGGATATGATAATAATGACCCATTTGTGGGTTCTAAGAATATGGACAACTACAGTACTAGAAAATGATCATATGTAAGTCAAGAGAGGAGATGATTATTTGTTTTAAACTGTTCTAAAATTCTTATTTAGCGTAGTGGGGACAAACATTGACTTTAGATTTTGTTATGTATATGGTAAAATTTCAAGGAAAACCATTGAAACTACAGTAGTTGAATATATAACTTCCAAACTGTGGAGGAAAGAAATGGAATAAGAAAATAAATACATAAACATAAGATTCAAACAATCCAGTGAAGGGGAGAGGGAAACACATCGAAAGAATGAGATAATTAGAAAGCAATAGGTAATGTATGAGAAAAATTCAAGTACAGTAAAGCTGCACTACAATGTACCCTGCAGTCATGTTGGGACATGATTTCCCTTCATCTCCATTCTCCAATGGAGTGGGCTAAATAACATTTTTACCCACTTTCCCTGGGGGTTTGAGGTGGATGGAGAGTAAGTTAGAAGATAATCACCTTCTGATCAGTTGAGACTTTCTCAGTTTAGTCTTCAATTAATAAAAATTAATGTAAACTTTGTCAGAAGACAGAGATTGTCAGATGAAACGACAAGCAAAATAAAGTCTTACTAGCCGAAAAAAAAATCTGGGGTAGCTATGTTAATATCAGCCATAGGGTAGCTATGTTAATATCAACTATGTTAATATTATTAATAATCTATTAATAATAGATAATATAGTAAAATCATTAATCCAAATAGAGTGTCACCACATTTTAAAATTCACTATGAAGACATAAGATTTTTAAGCTGGTTGATAAAATTCTGGGGAACACAAATTATGGAATAAAATTTGTAGGATGCACCAAAGCATTTTTTTAGAGACATCCGTTAATTCAACAAATAAATGAGCACCTTCTTTGTGCCAGTCACTAGAAGAGGTGGCCTAAAGAAGGGAATAAAACCGCCAAAATCCTGGCACATTCAGAGTTTCTCTTAGGAGAAACAGATACAAATGACATTATTATGAAGAAACTTGTGAAACAAGCCAAATATTAATGATAAATATTTAAGACTACAGTATGTTAATTTTAATATTGAAAATGAGGTACCGTGATTTCTTAAAACTCAAAGGCTCAGTCACTGGGAGTTAGATTTTTTACAATCACTGTTAATTTTTCTAACTTGGAGGAAATTGATAGCACGTTTAGAATATATTTCAAAACTACATTCAAATGTTGCAACAGAACATTAAGAATTATCTTCTTGATCCACTAAGTGCAGGAAAAAAAATGGATAATGAATCCATTCATTACCACCTTTCAATATTTTATCTTTCAGCTTTTGTGTTTTGTAGCTCATTGACAGAGTTTTACAGAGTGCTGAAAGTAGTCTTCAATGAGCTGGCTGTAATTTTGTTGGTCCATTTTCATCTAAATAATTAAAACTATCTGACAGGACCATAAAATGCTTGCTGCCATTTCCAACAACCTATACTTGTAAATGGGGTTTTTTATTTAATAAGAATATTAAGTTAGAAAAGAAACTGTCATTCTGTGAAGTGGCCAATAATGTTAGTTTTATTTATCAATTTAGTTTTGTTCTTTGATCATTTTAAAACATTTTCAGCATTGATGCGGATGGGACAATGACAGTGGACTGGAATGAATGGAGAGACTACTTCTTATTTAATCCTGTTACGGACATTGAGGAAATTATCCGTTTCTGGAAACATTCCACAGTAAGCATACTTCATGTATTTATACTTATTTGGAGCTATAAACCATAGGTACAGTTGTCACCCAAGAACACTCTGTAACACTTACAGGCCAGGATACCTGAGTCCCAGTAGCTCCTTAACCTGTAGAGTTCTATTTATTCTGTTAGGCATAGATTTATAGAGTATTAAAAATAACAACAACAACAGCAACCCAAGACTGCATAAGTGTTCATCCTGAAAACTTGGAAGAAGAACCACCTTGATGAATAAGCTATCTAGCTTTTATTGACATTTAAGTTTCTGCCATAGGGAAGTGTAAAAGTTGTAGGCTTTTACTTTTTATAGATACTATATTACCCAAATAATCTCAGCACCTCATGGTTGCTAAGAATCTGTTTCCTCATTTGGTCCCATTGCCTAGGTTTATCTCTGGCATAAGGCATTTAAAATAATCATTAAAGTTTACAGAATCTTTTTGCTTCATTTGCTTAGCTTAGATGGCATTTCATACCAGTTTGTTTTCCACAAAACTTTCAAATTTTGATTGTTTCATTAATAGTCTGCATACTGCTGTAAACCAAGTTCTATTATTGTGCAATCTACTCTTGAAACCATTGGGAACTCTCTAAAGGAGGTTTTTTTTTTCCCTTAATAGGCTTATCTTCAATGCTTATTCATGGATTTTACTAAATTAAATATGCATTAAATGAAGCAGTTCACATCGCCACTAGTAACAATGCCTAAGCTTACATAAAGCATTATAAAATTGTTGGTGATTAGTGCCTTCTCAACTATGAGTATAGAATAATGCTATACTAGTAATTCAGTTGCCATGATAAATTTTACACTATGTGAAGTTTTATTTACATGATTCTTACTGTATTTTTTAAGGTAGTTGATAACAGTTGAGACTACAGTCGTATCTCCATTTTATTGATAGTAAAATGAAGGAAGAGAGGGTTACTACCATAGGAGAGCTCCTTCCCCTTGCACTTTTGCCTGTAAAATTTTTTATGCCAAAACAATTTAGATAATAGAGTTGTAAAAATATTATTATAGAGTTATTTCTGTCAAGCTATAGTACTGTAGAATAGGTTGAAGTCGTGATGATTTCAAATAATACCTCTCCATTAGCTAAATTTTATATAGAATCTATTGCATGTTTTAAATGACAAGTCAGATTTACAAAAATATTTTTATAAACAGTACGTCATGAGCTTAGGGTTATTCACATACACAGTTTTAATTTTTATTTATATATTTAAAACATACCATGGTATAAATTATAATGCAAATATAATTTTGAGATGAAGTATTATTTGAGA
The DNA here is from genome assembly GCA_963574635.1 of Cheracebus regulus. Classification (NCBI taxonomy): domain Eukaryota; kingdom Metazoa; phylum Chordata; class Mammalia; order Primates; family Pitheciidae; genus Cheracebus; species Cheracebus regulus. The sequence goes on along the minus strand of CAUYQU010024249.1, from coordinate 48,993 downwards.
ATTGATGAACTAAATTTATTAAAAGATGTCATCACCAATTGGATATGGCTTTCTAGCCTTAGGAAAAGTGGTTACGATAAAAAAGATTGACTATACCTGATAAAACACTGCCCTTTCTTTCTGACCTAGACCAAGAGAAGCAAAGTTACTATGAATCTATGAAAAAAGAAAGTTGTAGTTGTTGGTTTTGTGTATTTGTAATTACTGTTTATTCCCATTTCTTGTGAACTGATACTGTACTTTATTCATTGTGAATAGACTACTTATAATCTATGTGCTCAAATTGGTTTAGTATAAATTCTAGGGAGAAAAGTTCATATTAACTGTAAAATAACATATGATTCTTCTCTAAAACAAAAACATCTTCTGGCATTATATATTTTTAACTAAGGAGCATGGGGATCTTTTTTTCATTTTAACAGGGAATTGACATAGGGGATAGCTTAACCATTCCAGATGAATTCACGGAAGATGAAAAAAAATCCGGACAGTGGTGGCGGCAGCTTTTGGCAGGAGGCATTGCTGGTGCTGTCTCTCGAACAAGCACTGCCCCTTTGGACCGTCTGAAAATCATGATGCAGGTGAGCTTTATTACTGTCTGTCCAGGTTTGCCCTAAATAGCCTCAAACAATGAGAAATGTAGTGCTTTGAAAAAGAAGTTTTAAAATTTCTCAGTAATAATCTTTTATACCCTAAAATGTATATCTATTTTGTTGATGTTAACTCTAAATTCAGTCCATGAAAGTATGGCAGTGTACCAAACTTTAAATTGTTAATACATGTGTGTAATGAGTTTTTAATCTTTGGGATTCTATGACTATTCAAACGTTTTATTTTAGAAACATCTCTCGCCATTATTGTAGGATTCTCCTTATTTATAGTTCCCTTCTTTCTTGTATACTTTATCAAAAGTAAAGTATTTCTGAAATCTAGAATCGTGGAGCTGCAATGTAATTTTAAAAATTATTCAAAAGCTGAGGTTAGCAGAAAAAGATCTGGCTTTGTAGACTGACTTTGCTATTTACTAGCAATGTAGCCTTAGGCTGACCAGAGTGGAAAGAGGGAAAGGAAAAGAATATGTATTAGCTCATTGTGGTAACCCAGCTAATCCTTGCAGCAGCCCAGTGAAGCAGGTATTTTATCATTTTTCCAGGGGGAACCTGAGGCCCAGAGAATTAACTTTTCCTTTACAACAAATGAGAGGAGGAATGGAGTATCTTTGCCTCCATTGCTCCTGGTTCTCATGCTGCTTGAAACCTCTGAAGTCTCATTTTCCTTCATTCTGGAATGGGGATAAGAATATCTGACAAGAAACAAACAATATAAGGTATGTGAAAATGCCTGGCACACTGGAATATCCTATTAGAACATAGTGGTTATTTACAAAATATTTTTTAAAGTTTGTTATACCTATGGTCAGTACTTTCAATATTTGTCCATAGATTTCTGTACAAAAAGATTTCTAACAGTATTTTAAGGTAGCATTCCTTCAGAATGTAACCAAATCACAAAATGTATTTAGGGGAAAAGCTAATACTTTAAAGAAAAAGGAGAGAGGAGTGGTGTGTGTTTTTCTTTAGGAACAGTAGTAACTTGACTTTTAGAGAACTTAAATAAGCATTCATTTTTTCCCCTGTCCTATTTTATTGTGAAGTTTATTTAAAATAAAATAGATTTCTCTGGAATTTAGTTTCTGCAAATTTAAAAAGTTTCCAAAGTCAGCCTTCAAGTTTGATACTTCTCTAGGACTCCCCCAGAACTCACTGAAAGCTTATTACCCCTGGTTATGGTTTATTACAGGGAAAAGATATGGATGAAAATCAGTCAAATAAAGAAGCTCATAGGGTGGAGCTTCTGTTGTCCTCTCCCTGTGAAGTCCCCATGTCTTACTTTCCTGGCACTGTTGTGTGGCACAAGGCACAGAATGTTGCAGACCAACCAGGGAAGCTCACCTGAGACTTTGGTGCTCAGCGTTCTTAATGGGGCCCGTTTTCATACTGGCCACGTGGCTGGTCTTCAGGATTCAGCCCTTTCTGTGAGTGAGTGCGTGCGTGCGTGTGTGTGTGTGTGTGTGTGTGTGTGTGTGTTGAGTGGTAGTCATTCCTTTTATGTTAACTGAAACAATCAAAGGAGTAGCTGATTTATTTGATTATTTTGGGTACATTAGATTTAATCAGTTTTTATCTGTAGGTGGTCATAAGGTACAGTATTTTTAAATGACTACCACATCTGTAGTATAAGTCAAGTATTTTATCAGTACTCATGGGATTGGTACATGTTGTAATAAACTTATTTCCTAGAGATGCCTCAAAATATGCCAAAGAAGGTACAATTTTATTTTTGGTTTCAGGCTGTATGTATTCCAGTGTTTTTAGCCCTGATATACACAATATCCAAACCACATCAGACTCATTTATAGTTCATGTCTGCACTACCTCTTCTTAATATCTTACTCCCTCTCCTCAAGAATATAAACAATATTACCTGCAGTATATATAACATAATACAATAATATATTATTATCTGCAGTATACATTTTATTTCTCTTTAACTGAGCTTGTTTGTATTTCAAAGGGTGTTCCACTGTCTGATATGTATCAGACAATGATACATATCAATGATACAATTTAGTTAATGTTATCTTATGAATGTTGTTCATAATTTTAATTTTCTTCTTGTCTTCTCTCTCTGCTTTCTGACACCGAAGATACCAATTATTCTTAGTTTTAGAGTTGAGACCTCTAAAATCATGGCAGTACTCCCTCCCATCATTACATATATTTTTTCAACCTTTCTATATTTTAATTTCAAATATACTTGGAGTTAGAAATAGTATTGAAAAAGATTGTGTGGTTACTTTAGAAAAAGTAATAGTAATATGCCACCAGTATTTTATATCATTCTGCTTTTATTTTTTAGGTTCATGGTTCAAAATCAGACAAAATGAACATATTTGGTGGCTTTCGACAGATGGTAAAAGAAGGAGGTGTCCGCTCCCTTTGGAGAGGAAATGGCACAAACGTCATCAAAATTGCTCCTGAGACAGCTGTTAAGTTCTGGGCATATGAACAGGTAATTGTTATCACTTATGGAATTTATTAACAAAGAGGAGTTAGTAAACGGATTCAATAAAAGTTAATTTATAATGCTTTTGGGATTCTTGTTTTAATAGGTGATTATCTTTCATGTATAAGGAGTGTCACTTATAGGAGATTAGACTAAATAAAATCAGAGATTTCTCATGACCAAGTTATGGAATTCTTAATTCATCATATTATTTATAAAAAAAAGTCTTTTTTTTGTTTTTTTTTTTTTCTCTAAGTAGTTCTTAAAGGAAGGGTAACAGTTTATTCATTCTGAATTCTGAGCAGAAGCAGCACACTAACTAAGTTTTATGAAAGTGTCTCAATCTGACCTCTGGAAGGAAAACTTAATAAGTTGAAGTCCTTTGTGTAATTTGACATTGCTGTAAATTTGAGCTGAGTTTAGAGTAACAGCTCCATGAAGGCAGGAGCATTGCTTCTTCCCCATGTTCTGCAGCACCTAGACAGAGCTTGGGATGTAGTAAGGGCCAAGTGAGTGCTGAATGAGTGAATGACTGAATAAATGCATTTACCTTTGAATCACTTCTCTGTTGACTTTTGTTAACTTGGATGATTTGAGCTATTGCTTCAGCCTAACTCAATGTAAAGAGGAAGTACAGGGGTAAGTTTTAGAGGTTGGGTTCTCTTTATGGTCATTAGGTGAACTGTCTAGTTGAGCAGTCACAGATTATTTTTTCCATTATTTATTCCATCGTTGTTTATCAAAGACTGTTAAGGGCTTTGAAATTCAACTCCCCCCCCCCATAGTTTTTGTATTATTTCCTGTTTATTTTAGATTATTCTGGAGAGTGTTTTGTTCTTGAGCAACAGAGTACTCTTGAGAAGTTTGCAGAGTATAGTGCTATCCTTTTCTTGGCCTAGGAAATAGAGAAGCAAAGAAAAAATTAAAGAAAACCTAGCCTCCAGGACTTTAATTAGAACCTATCTTTGGGAAGTTTATTTTCCTCATGTGAATATTTGAAGATTCAAATAATGATTATTAAGGGCTAATGTTTGAGATACTCTTAGGTTATTCTGACCACATACTTGGATTTTATGATAGGAAAGAAAGAGCCTAAAATAAACAAATACTCAAAAATAATGCAGTTATTTCAGTATGCAAGAAGTTTGGTAATTTTGAAAGTCCATGGATATTGCAAGCAAATAAGCACATTTTCTTTATGTCATTTGTCAGATTCTTACCTTGGACACCACAAACAGACATCTGTCCACCCAAGCTCTTTCCTGAGACCTCATTATAGTATTCTGATTTCTGCACACTAGCTTTCTTGGACATCAAGAGAAAGCTGTCTACACTGTGCGGTGTAGTGTTCTTAGGGGCTTTGGGCCGATGATAGTGTTTTCTCCCTTACTGTTGAAGTTCCATTCATCCTTTGGGGTTCTCTAAAAGCCGTCTTCCTATGAGAAGTATATCCTAAGCATCTCAACCAAAACCAGTTCCTCCCCTGTCCAGCCTCCCTCGAGTGCTGAATTGCAGAATATCCCATTTTTCATTAGATAATCCCAGTTGGTTCTAAATTACTTCAAAATATGCAGTATATATTCTCAAATTTCCCAGAGTATGTAGCTAGCTTACTTTTCAGTTCAGTTAGGTTTTGTTCATTGAATAGCTAGCACTTTAGGAAACTAAGAAAAGGATCTTTTCAGCCTGGTAGCTCTGTCAAACACATCATCAGTTTGGTAAAGCTATGTTCTATGTGGGTTGTCATTACCATAGTAGTGTCATGGTATCATTGACAGGGTGGTAGTGTGGGGTAGTGTTCTTGTGGTTTCAGCTGCCATCTCTCTACTGACTGCCTTCCACTCCAACATCTTTCTCTTTATCAGAACGCTGTAGATCTACCTGTGTAGTGTGTGTCGGCATCTCTGCTTGCTTGTCCCAGGAGTGCCTCCCACTCAACATGTCCCTCATGCATAGTCATCTTTCTACTACTCCCTGTCTCCTGACCCTGCTCCAGCAACACACACACACACACACACACACGCACCCTTTCTCTTTCTATATGTCATATGGTGGGGAATGTCCTTTAGTACCTTACTCAGGAGTTAGTTCCTCCAGAAAGCCTTCTGTTCTAGTTTCCTTTTGTTACAGCACTTTCACAAGGAATTCTGACATTCTCCGTACTTATCTCCTTTGTGAGACTGTGAGCCTCCTTAGGGAGTAGCTACTTGTATTCCTAGCACCTTGTCCAGTGCCTGGAAATCCTTATTAAGTGAATAGAAAAGACAGAACTGCCAGACTGGAATTTGAACTCAAGCTTGCCTCAATCTCAAGCCATTAAGATGAAGTGGGAGCCGAGTGTGGTGGCTCACACCTCTGATCCCAGCACTTTGGGAGGTAGATTGCTTGAGCCCAGGAGTTCGAGATCAGCCTGGGCAACATGGCAAAACCACATTTCTACAAAATATATAAAACTTAGTTAGACATGGGGGTGTGTGCCTATACTAGGGAGGCTGAGGTTGGAGGATCACTTGAGCTCGAGAGGCAGAGGTTTCAGTGAGCTGAGATCACACCATTGCACTCTAGCCTGGATGACAGAGTGAGACCCTATCTAAAAAAAATAAAAGAAAGAGGAAGATAAGGATTGGAGATAGAAGGAGCAGCATGTGGACAGAAATGTAGACACAAGAAGGCATCACTCACTGAAGAGACTGAAGGTGGTTCTCTGTGCCTCAAGAGTGGTGGAGTGTGTTTTGGGAAAGATAATGATGAAAGATTAGCAGGGGCCAAATGTAATAGGAGTCTGGATTTATATGGTAGGGGCTACTGTAGCATCTTATATAGGGAAGTGAAATGAGTATATTCACATTTAAGGAATATCAACCTGAAAAAAGAATGGAGACATTGTTGGGGGAGAGTGGGGCTAGACTAGAGGCAGGGGGAATATTTAAATAATTCAGGTAAGAAATGATGACCACCAGTCTAAGTTGATGTCTTTAAGGAATAGAGAAGGGAATGAACTGAGAAATATTTTGGGAATTGAAGCAACAGAACTCACTGACTGGATATGGAGGTGAGAAAGAGAGGAGTCAAGGATGGTATCTAGTTTCTAACTTGAGCGACTGTATACATAGATAATACAATATCAGATGAGTTTGAGATGTATGGGACATGTACAGGGAACTGTCCAGTAAGCAACTGGATATATCAGCTAGCAATTAAGAGAGAGAGATCTTAGATAGAGAGGTTGTTCCTGAGTTGAGCCATTGGAATGGGCAGGATCACTTAAGAAGAGCTTATAAATAAGAAGAATTCTAGGAATAAGTCCAAAGGGAGAGTTGAAAGAAGAAACTTGCAAAGGAGACTGAGAAGAAATAGCTCGAAGGATGGGAGGAAATCCAGAGAGAGGGATGGCCTAGGAGTCAGTGGAAGAAAATGGTTTCATAGGGGTCAGTGCTATTGGGTAGTGAATATAATAAGAGTATCTTTTAAGACTTCTCAACACAGAGATAGATAAGCTTAGTATAAATGCTTCTGTGAAGTAATGAAATGAGAAGCCATACTGAAATGAGCTTAAAGTGAATGGGAAGTGATGGAACTGGACAGTGGAGACACATTTTTAGGGAGTTTGACTGTGAAGGGACAGAAACTAGAAGAGGGAGAGGGTGATAGATAAGAAGGATGTTAGGTGGAGGGAGGATTTGTTTTTTGTGTTTTGTTTGCTTGTTTGTTTGTTTTTGAGGTGGAGTCTTGCTCTGTCGCCCAGGCTGGAGTGTAGTGGTGCAGTCTTGGCTCACTGCAACCTCCACCTCCCAGGTTCAAGTGATTCTTCAGCCTCAACCTCCTGGGTAGTTGGGATTACAGGCGCACACCACCATGCCTGGCCAATTTTTGTATGTTTAGTAGAGACGGGGTTTTGCCATATTGGTCAGGCTGGTCTCAAACTCCTAACCTCAAGTGGTCTGCCTGCTTCACCCTCCCAAAGTGCTGGGATTACAGGAGTCAGCCACCATGCCCAGCCTGGAGGGAGGATTTTGATTTGACTTTAATGTATCTATTGCTGAAGGAAGCATGTCAATCCAAATAAAGAAGTTGAAAACATAGGTAAGAGAGGTTGATTGACCCAGCAGGTTCTGAGGGAGTTTGTGTGTAGGGAAAGGGAGTGGGAGTTGGAAAGGGGAGATAGGTTCTATCCAGAGACTGTTAAAAGGACTAGCGGGGGTTCTCTTCCCAGCTGGTAGACAGCCAGTGTCTGCTCACATGGCCTTTTCTTGGTGCACGTGAGAGAGGGGAGAGAGCAAGCTCTCTGGTGTCTGCTCTCATAAGAACACTGATCCTGTCATGAGGGCTCCATCCTTATGACTTCATAAACCCAATTACCTCTAAAAGCCTCATCCCCTAAAACCATCACATGGGAGGTTGGGGCTTCAACATAGGAATTTGGTGGGGACGTAGCTCAGTCCATGGCAGGTAGTGATGTGCATTTTAAAACTTATTTATACAGTACAAGAAGTTACTTACTGAAGAAGGACAAAAAGTTGGAACATTTGAGAGATTTATTTCTGGTTCCATGGCTGGAGCAACCGCACAGACTTTTATATATCCAATGGAGGTGAGTACCATTGTGAAGTCTGACTGTATGGTGGTCTTTGTGTTGGTTGTCTATTGCTGTATAACAAGTTATCCCAAAATTTACAGTTTAAGACAAGCATTTATCATTGGGCAGTTTCTATGGGTCAGGAATCTGGGAGAAGCTTAGCGGGATGTCTCTGGCTCAGGGTTTTTCACAGCCCACAGTCAAGGTGGCAGTCAGTGCTGCAGTCACTCCAAGGCTTGGGTGGGGATGGATTCCAAGCTCACTCATGTGGTTACTGCCAGGTCTCACTGGGTATTGGCTGGAAACATCATTTCCTTATCACATGAGCTTTTCTGTAGGCTGCCTGAGTATCCTCAAAACACAGTAGCTGGCTTCCCTATAGTCATTTATCCAAGAGAGAGAGAGAGAGAGAGAGAGAGAGAGAATACCCAAGACAAAAGCTGATATTTTTTGCCTTTTCTGTTGTATTCCACTGATCCCATAGACTCACCCTGATAGGAGGTGGGAGGGGACTGCATAATGGTGCAAATACCAGAAGACAAGTATCATTGGGGAGGCTGGCTGCCACTGTGCTTGTGAGAATTATAATTCTCATTCCTTTCCAAAGAGTTTATGTACCATAAATTTCATAATGGAATCTCAGGATTTGATTATATGGTGGTTATCCTAACTAGACATCCTTTCATTAGTACCTAAGTTGGTAAACTGGCAAACTACAGACCTACAGACTGTTTTGTACAGCCCTTGAGTTAAGAATGGTTTTTACATTTTTAAAAAGTGGGCAACACAAGAGAAAGTGGGAAAAGATCTAAAATCAACACCCTAACATCACAATTAAAAGAATTAGAGAAGCAACAGCAAACAAATTCAAAAGGTAGCAGAAGACAAGAAATAACTAAGATCAGAGAAGAACTGAAGGAGATAGAGACACAAAAAAGCCTTCAAAAAATCAATGAATCCAGGAGCTGGTTTTTTGAAAAGATTAAGAAAATAGATAGACTGCTAGCCAGATTAATAAAAAAGAAAAGAGAGAATAATAAAATAGACACAATAAAGAATGATAAAGGAAATGTCACCACTGATCCCACAGAAATACGAATTACCATCAGAGAATACTAGGAACACCTCTACACAAACTAGAAAATCTGGAAGAGGCAGAGTCAAGATGGCCAAATAGACACAACTCTGGTGCACAATACCCAGTGAGAGAGACACAGAAATCGAGAGATCTCCTAGCTCCAACTGAGGTACCAGGTGCATTTCAACGTCTGGTTGGACGGTGAGCAAAGCCCAGGCAGGGCAGACCAAGGCAGGGAGGGGTGCTGCTTCACCCAGAAAGTGCATCTGACCGGTGAGTCGGATGCTGTCTCTCTGGCACTCTGGTCCAGATACAGTGCTTCCCCCAAAGCCTTAGCAATACATGGAACAGGGGATCTTTACCAGTCAAGTGCTGGGAATTACAAGCACAGAGTTGAATAATAATCCAGGACGGTGTCCCGGATTGGTGCACAGATCTAAGCAAATGCATAAGCCCATAAGTCAGCCAGAAGAGCCTGTGGACTGAGCTATCGCCCCCTCCCCTGCCTGGAGAGAGAGGGAGCTGAAAGCGAGAAAACTGATGGTGGGACTGGTTGGGTCCCTACCCACCCTGACAAACCCCAGAGGGCTGAAACACTAACTCTAGTGGGTTACACAGCCAGTGCCTCAGTCTGAGCTGAACCCTGAATGATCCAGCCCTGTGGAGGAAAGACACAACCCACCATTGGCCATACTGCCCAAAATAACTTATAGATTCAGTGCTATCCTTATCAAGCTATTATTGACTTTCTTCACAGAATTAGAAAAAACTACTTTCAATTTCATATGGTACCAAAAAAGAACCCACATAGCCAAGACAATCCTAAGCAAAAAGATCAAAGCTGGAGACATCATGCTACCTGACTGCAAACTATACTACAAAGCTACAGTAACCAAAACAGCATGGTCCTGGTAGCAAAACAGAGATATAGACCAGTGGAACAGAACAGAGGCCTCAGAAATAACGCCACATATCTACAATCATCTGATCTTTGACAAACCTGACAAAAACAAGCAATGGGGAAAGGATTTCCTATTTAATAAATTGTGTTGGGAAAACTGAATAGCCATATGCAGAAGACTGAAACTGGACCCCTTCCTTACACCTTATATAAAAATTAACTCAAGATGAATTAAAGACTTATATATAAGACCTAAAACCATAAAAACCCTAGAAGAAAACCTAGGCAGTACCATTCAGGACATGGGTATGGCCAAAAACTTCATGACTAAAACACCAAAAGCAATGGCAACAAAAGCCAAAGTTGACAAATGAGTTCCAATTGAACTAAAGAGCTTCTGCACAGCAAAAGAAACTACCTTCAGAGTGAACAGGCAAGCTACAGAATGAGAGAAAAATTTGGCAATCTGTTTATCTGACAAAGGGCTAATATCCAGAATCTACAAGAAGCTTAACATAAATTCTTAAGAAAAAACAACCCCTCAAAAAGTGGGCACAGAATAGGAACAGACACTCCTCAAAAGAAGGCATTTATGCAGCCAACAAACATATGAAAAAAAGCTCAACGTCACTGGTCATTAGAGAAATGCAAATCACAACCATGATGAGATACCATCTCACACCAGTTAGAATGATGACCATTAAAAAGAAAACAACAGATGCTGGAGAGGATGTGAAGAAATAGGAATGCTTTTACATTGTTGATGGGAGTGTAAATTAGCTTAATCATTGTGGAAGACAGTGTGGCGATTCTTCAAGGATCCAGAACCACAAATACTATTTGACACATTACAGGGCATATACCCAAAGGATTATAAAACATTCTGCTATAAAGACATGTGTACGTGTGTGTTTATTGCAGCACTATTTACAATAGCAAAGACTTGGAACCAATGCAAATGCCCATCAGTGACAGACTGGAAAAGAAAATGTGGCACATACATACCACGGAATACTATGCAGCCATAAGAAAGGATGAGTTCATGTCCTTTTTGGGACATGGATGAAGCTGGAAGCCATCATTCTCAGCAAACTAACACAGGAACAGAAAACCAAATACCACAATGTGAACACATGGTCAAGGGGAAGGGAACATCACACACTGGGGCCTGTCGGGTGGTGGGGGTCAAGGAGAGGGGTAGCATTAGGAGAAATAATATAGATGACAGGTTGATTGGTGCAGCAAACCACCATGGCACGTGTATATCTATGTAACAAGCCTGCATATTCTGTACTTGTATCCCAGAACTTGAAGTATAATCATAAAAAAGTGGGCAAAAACAAAAGAAAAAGAATATAAAACAAAGACCTAATATTTTAGGCTTGCAAAGACAAATATTTTATTATTTGGTCTTTACAGAAAAAGTTTTGTAACCACTGCTTTACAGCAAAAATAGTATTGTAGATGTGGAATTTATTGATAGAGCAGAGTGTTTTTTAGTAACTGATAAGACTTAAGCAAGATAAATACAACTTTCACCAACGTGTGGTATGCATGCTAATATAGCTTTCTTTGCAAGCATCTTAATATGATTGCTTATATTACTCCACATAACTCTCAAAAAAAAATCTTAATACCTATTCTTCCTTTTATATCCTCCATATCAGTTAATAGTATCACCTTCCCAACTCTCCACTGCCCCATACTGTGTTTGTACTACCATTTCCCTTACCTTCCAGACACAGATGGTCACCAGTCATTTTTGTTAAGACATCAGTAGATTATCTTGCCTCCATTTCCTTGGTCACCTTCTTCATCAGATACTCCTTGCAGTAAACAGGTCTCTCTGGCTGTGGTCCTAGCCCCTCAATAGAGGTAATATGTAAGGGAGAATGTATCAACAAATTGTACAGTCAATTGAGTGATGATATGTGCTAGGTATATGTTCTGTATAAAATTACTTCATTTGAATTCCGTGATGATAGAGTTAATATGAACAATAATATTTTGTTATTTTATATCTAGGTTATGAAAACCAGGCTGGCTGTAGGCAAAACTGGGCAATACTCTGGAATATATGATTGTACCAAGAAGATTTTGAAACGTGAAGGCTTGGGAGCTTTTTACAAAGGTTATGTTCCCAATTTATTAGGTATCATACCTTATGCAGGCATAGATCTTGCTGTGTATGAGGTGAGTTTATAGCAATCTTTTGAATTTGAAAATGCAGTTAAATAACTCTTGTTAGAATTTGACTTTATATGAAGAAGTAGATATAAACCAGAAAACAGTTTGTGACCAGAAGTAAATTCAACCTGTGTTATTTGAACTTTCAAGTAACTGAAGTGTGACTATGCATCGGGTATTAGATTTCCCTGGGAATTGCTTTTGTTAATGAAGAGTAAACTCAAGGTTAGGTATAGTTGTTCACCTTAAAAGGTGGTTCTAGTGATTGTTTTCAGGGAAGACACAATAAGCAAATAAGTTCCATTGTTTTGGATTCGCAAAAACCCGACATTAAGCCAAGTGACTAATGTGAATAATACAGTTGGTTACTCATGTGAGTCATACAAGGAATAAAAGAATACAAATCTTGGATCAACCCTGCCATCTAAATCATTTAATAATTTATGAATCTTACAAACATGTATTGAGCACACACTATGCAAACCACTGGGTTAGACACTGGATCTAGGGATTCAAAGGACTCAGTGTGTGCCTTGAAGAAACTGAAGATCTGGTAGGGGAGACAGACAAACAACTAAAACCCAGTGTGGTTAGCTAGGCTGCCATGGACAGGGCGCATGCTAGGATGGGACCCAAGCTATGGCATACAGGAAAAGGGGAATGTGTAATGAAAAGAAGACTTGACTTTTTGTTAAGGAGCTTTATTGAGATTTAGTTCATATTCCCTACAATTCACTCATTTGAAATGTATAAGCAAATGGTTCTTGGCTTCTTACATAATTTTTAAAAATTTGCCATTTTACTCACTTTTAAGTGTATAATTCAGTGGCATTAATTACATTCACAATATTCTGTAGCCCTGAACACTTGTCTATTTCCAAATCCTTTTCCTCACTCCAAACAGAAACACCTTAACCTTTAAGCAACAATTTCCTATCCTCCCTAACCCAAACCCTTGGTGACCTCGTAATCTGCTCTGTGTCTTTAGGAATTTACCCATTCAAGGTATCTTATTAGTAGAAACATACAGTATTTTTCCTTTTGTGTCTGGTTTGTTTCTCTTAGCATAATGTCTTTAAGGTTTGTTCATGTTGTAGCATGTATAGAACTTCATTTCTTTTAATGGCTGAATCATACTCCATCGTGTGTATACACCGTATTTTGTTTAGTCCTTCATCTGTTGAAGAACATTTGGATTGTTTCTACTTTTTGAATGTTGTGAATAATGCTGCAGTGAACATTGGCATCTACATATCTGTTCAAGTCTATGCCTTCAATTCCTTTGGGTATTTACCTCGGAATGGAATTACTGAGCCATGTGTCATTCTGTGTTTAGCTCTTAGGAACTATCAGACTGTTTTCCATAGTGGCTGCACCATTTTACATTCTCATCAGCAACATACAAAGCTTCCAGTTTTTCCCTGTCCTTACTAACACTTAATTTCCTTTTGAAAAAAGCTTATTTTTATTATAGCTATCCTCTTAGGTGTGAAGTGGTATCATGGTTTAGGACTTTACTTCTTGTGCTGAGTTTTTTTTTAAATTATGATTAAAAACACATAAAGTGTATGCTTTTAACCATTTAAAAATATGTAGTACAGTAGTGTTAACTGTTTGTGGTTTGTTGTGCAACAGATCTCTAGAACTTTTTTACCTTGCAAAACTTAAACTCATTAAACAATAGCTCCCAATTTCCCCTTCACCCCAGGGCTGTGTAACCTACTTTCTCTGTTATAAGTTTGACTACATTAAATACCCCATATAAGTGAAATCGTGTGGTATTTCTGTTTCTGCGACTGGCTTATTTCACGTAACACAGTTTCCTCAAGGTTCATCCATGTGATAGCATGTGACAGGAATTTTTTTTTGTTTTTAAGGCTGAATAATATTTCATTGGGTATATATATATATATATATCACATTTTCTTTATTCATCTGTTGATGGACATTTGGGTTGTTTCTATATCATGGCTATTGTGAATAGTGCTGCAGTGAACACGGTTATGCAAATATCTCTTCAAGATACTGTTTTCAGTTCTTTTTGACATATACTTAGAAGTAGAATTTCTAGGTCAAATGGTAATTCTATTTTTAAGTTTTTGAGGAACCTCCTTGTCATTTTTCATAGTGAATTTCCTTTTTTCTTTTTAACATTCCTATCAACATACACCAAGATTCCAATTTCTCCACGTCCTCCCCAACACTGTTGAATGGGGTAGTGAAGTCTCCTACTATTATTGTGTTGCTGTTTTTCCTCCCTTCAATTCTGTTAATGTTTGCTTCATATATTTAGGAGCTTAATATTAGGGCCACATATAGTTATAATTATTATGTCTTACTGGTAAAGTGACCTTTTTATTATTATGTAATATCTATCTTTGTCTCTTGTGACAGTGTGTGTCTTAAAGTCTATTTTTTCTGATGTAAGTGTGGCCACCCCTGTTCTCTTTGGGTTCCTGTTTTTGTGGAATATCTTTTTCCATCCTTTCACTTTCAGCTTACGTGTGTCCTTAGATCTAAAGTGAGTCTTGTAGACAAGGTATAATGGATTCTGTATGTGTTACTCACTCAGCAATTAATATTTTTTTATTGGGGGATTTAGTCCATTTACATTTAAAGCAATTACTGACAAGGAAGGGGTTACTGTTGTCATTTTCTAGCTGCCTTTTAGTTTTGTCCTGTGGCTTTTTTGTCTTTCCTTTACTTCCTGGATTCTTATTTATTTATTTATTTTTTTGGAGTGACATGTTTTGATTCCCTTTTCCTTTCCATTTGTGTGCGTTCTATAGATACTATCTTTGTGGTTACCACTGTAACTACATAAAACATACCAAAGTTAGAGCAATCTGTTTTAAACTGTTTACAACTTAACTTCAGTGGCATATAAAACTGTGTTCCTTTACATCTTTCACCTCCTCCCTACCATCTTTATGTCTTTTGATATAACATATCCTTAACATAGATTTATAGTTACTTTTTATGCTTCTCTTCTTTAAATTCTGTTAAAATATTGTTTTTGAAATTTAGATTTTAAAGTTATTTATATACCTTCATTATAATCCTATAGAATTTTATAATATTCTAAAAATTGACCTTTACCATGGAGCTTCCTGCTTTCCTTTGGTTTTGTGTTGCTATTTATCAACTTTTTGTTTCTCCTTTTAGCCTTTCTTGTAGGACTGGTCTAGTGGTGATAAACCGTATCAGCTTTTGTTTGTCAGGGACAGTCTTAATTTTTCTTTTGTTTTTGAAGGGCAGTTTTGCCCATACAGTATTTTTGTTTGGCAGTGTTTTTGAATTTCAAAACATAGAATATAACATTCCACTTCCTTCTAACCTGCAAGATTTCCATTGAGAAATGCACTCAATGGATTTTTTAATACATTTAAATAATTTTTTAATTGTGTCCGTTTTTTTTTTTAATTTTTTTTATTTTTTTTTTTTTTTTTTTTTTTTTTTTTTTGAGATGGAGTCTAATTGCTCAGGCTGGAATGCAGTGGCGCAATCTTGGCTCACTGCAACCTCTGCCTCCTGGGTTCAAGCAGTTCTCCTGCCTCAGCTTCCCAAGTAGCTGGGATTACAGGTGCACACCACCATGCCTGGCTAAATTTTTGTGTTTTAGTAGAGACAGGGTTTCACCGTGTTGCCCAGGCTGGTCATGAACTCCTGAGCTCAGGCAGTCTGCCCACCTTTGCCTCCCAAAGTGCTGGGATTACTAGTCTTATAACATATAAACATGTATTTTATACTTAAAATATCTTATGTTTAAAAGTTAATTATCATACATATTTTATACAGGGACCTAGAGTAATAGGGAATAAAGCATGGCCTTTTGATCAGCATATCTGGGTCTGAGTCCTTCTTAAATTACTCTGCTGAGATGAATTTTCCTCATTTCTAAAATCAGAATAATAGATTTATGCCAGAGTTTTTGTAAGACCCAAATGAAATGTGTGTAAAGTATAAAATGAGATACAGTTAGTAGAATCATTTCATTAATGCTCACCATGAGAGGTGTTCTTTGGATCCTGTGGCATTTGGTATGCAGTTCACGTTTGGTTAGAAGAACATGAG
This sequence comes from Cheracebus regulus, assembly GCA_963574635.1. Classification (NCBI taxonomy): domain Eukaryota; kingdom Metazoa; phylum Chordata; class Mammalia; order Primates; family Pitheciidae; genus Cheracebus; species Cheracebus regulus. The sequence continues at coordinate 33,111 of CAUYQU010024249.1, read as the reverse complement.
TAACTGGTACAAGCCTCATGTGTTCTGCATCCTCAGGGGCCTCCTACGTCTCCGCAGAGCCACTGCTTCCTACAGTGCCTGCTGCTTCTATGAACCTGCAGCCCCATCCTGCAGAAATGGGGCTTCTCATGAGGTTGAGAATAGCTGTGAAAGTGTTTACATCGAGTGAAGTTGTAGAGTTCGTTGTTCATTATTTTTCTTCTTTATCTGGCAGCTCTTGAAGTCCTATTGGCTGGATAATTTTGCAAAAGACTCTGTAAATCCCGGAGTCATGGTGTTGCTGGGATGTGGTGCCTTATCCAGCACCTGTGGTCAGCTGGCCAGCTACCCATTGGCTTTGGTGAGAACTCGGATGCAGGCTCAAGGTGAGTTTTTGATGACAGAACCACACCAATAAAAGTGCTGCACCAGTAACATACTTTCAGAACTCCAAGTTCTACTAAGATGGTATTTCTCAACCTTTTTTTCATTATTGCCTCCTTAAGGAATCTTCAGAAATTCTTTTTGTAAATGCTCCCTCATCATGAAATTTTAATGTGACAGAAGCATTGCATAGGTACTGTATGCATACATATGCCTTATACGTAAACAGAGTAAGACTTTTTTTGACTGTGTTACATGCATGTTTTAAGAGTATAAGCTTTGGTATCTGTTGGATTTGGGTTTAGATCCTTGACTCAGACTTCTTGGGGTTTTTAATGGGAATGAAAATTGTATAGCGTTGTAAGAATTACCAACAATATAAATAAAGCACCTGGTGTTTGTTAAATTCTTGGTAAATAGTGGCTGGAATCATTTTTTAGTGTCGCTTGGACCCTACGAGTTTTGAGCTGTGATTCCTTCTCACTGTGACACTGTCTCCACTGTTGGCCTTGATCACACTGTATGTCTGTGTCCTGGTTGTTCTGCCAGCCTATTGATAACTTTTACCATTTGCTGGCTTTTATTGCTGTGCCTACTCTATTAAAGTATTATTTCTAGGGCCTTTATTTTCTCTCTATGCTTTCTCTGGTCAGTCTCATCCACTGTTGTTTTTTTAAACAGCACATCTTGGGCATCTATAGCTCTATCCCCAACTTCCCTTCCAAGTGCCACCCACAGCTCCCCCAACCAAGCGGTCAGTCATTAATTGGCAAATACTCCCTGAGCCATTGTCCCATTCTAGACACTGCCAGATGCTAGGGGTAGAGCAATCAGCAAGTCAGATGGGCCCTGCCAGTGTAGAGTAGAGAAGACGTGTGACCAGCCAGTAAACAATCTGGTTAAACCAAGTCCCCTGTGTTAGGAAAGCACAGAGCGAGGGACTGTAACCTGACTTGAGAGCTGCAGAACATAGTCTGTGAAGCTGAGACTAGAAAGATGAGTGGGAGTTAGCTGGGCACAGGACAGTGGAGCAGGAAAAGAAACCATTCCAGCTGAGGGAAAGCATCTGTGAAGACCCTGAGGTAGGCACCAGCATGGAATATTTGAAGAGCTAAGAGACAGTCATGGCTGCAGAGAAAAACACAAAGTAGTGAACTACATGTTTCTTGTGTATGCTCTCATTTCACCATCATAATCATCTTGGGGCTGGGAATACTAATATTATCCCCATTTTTAGGATGAGTAATGGGGCAGAGAGAGATTAACTCCCGAAAGATTATACTTGTGGTTAAATAGTGGGACTATAATTCAGATGCATGCAGTCTAATTCCAACCCTCCTGTCTGCCAGTTCCGACCCAGACCTTTGCATGGCTGAAAGACTGTCATTTCTGACCTCAGAGTCTGATCATTTTACATCTGTTCAGACATCTTTGTAACCCTTTAGTGTCTTCAAAGTAAATTCCAAAGTTCTTAGTGGGAATTTCAAAGCCTTTAATAATCTGGCCCCACTTTATTCACTATCTGTGTCTTAAGCACATGCAACAATCAGCTGTGTCTTTACAGCACATGGTGCTCCTCCCCTTGTCTTGGTTGTGCCAGCGACACTGGATTTTGCGTCCTCTTCTTGCTTGTTGAGGTGATTTCCCAGGCCCAGGTCCCTGTAATTTTCCCAAGCTTCCCAGAGCTTCTTCCATACTCCCCTTACTTCCCAAGATTGAACTGTTGTCTTCAGTGCTTGGCTAGTAAGAAGGAGGCAGCAGCAGTTATACCAGCTTTGGAGTCAGACAGACCATTGGATCTCAGCCCTAACATTTTCTGCTTAGGTTTTTTAGTCAAATTTCCCCATCTTTCTAAGCTTCCAATTGCTCACTTAAAAATTGATATAATATTTACCTTGCAGGGTTGGCATGGAAGGTAATTAACCCAGTATTTAGAGCATAGCAATTAATAAATAACTATTGTTACCATCATTATTATAGTTAGGACACTCACTGTTAGGTGCTATACAAAGAGAATCATAAAGGGGTATTTTCTTGGGCTCCTTGGAATACATTTTATTCTTTTATTGTATTCTAGAATATCATTCTGAAACATAATTGTTTATTGTAATAATAATGAAATACGCTTGAATATTAAATTAGCCTGGCCTCTTTTTTTATTTTTTAGCCATGTTAGAAGGTTCCCCACAGCTGAACATGGTGGGCCTCTTTCGACGAATCATTTCCAAAGAAGGAATACCAGGACTTTACAGAGGCATTACCCCAAACTTCATGAAGGTGCTCCCTGCTGTAGGCATCAGTTACGTGGTTTATGAAAATATGAAGCAAACTTTAGGAGTAACCCAGAAATGATGTTGCATTGTTTTGCTTTAGCATGATAATTGAAACCTTCAACAATCCCTGGAGTGACTTTTTTCTCCTCGAATTGGAACAAGTCTATGGCCAAAGAAACTATTTCTTTCACAAAAGGGAAGATGGTAACAATGCAACTCTTTGGCTCGATTATATGTACACAGAAATGTTAAAAATCATAGTTTTAATACGTTTTGAAAAGGCCACACAATTATACTTTATCTGTTCTTAATAGTCCTTCTGCACATCTCTGCCCCTGAGTCTGAAATCTGAAAATGTACTTGCTTAATCAAAATTTGTTTTGTGTGGGTAAGTTATAAATCATTAATCTTTATTTTGGGCGGTTCACGTTTATGCCAGTTCCTTTATACTTAAATGTCTTGTTTTCTATATTTTGAATATCTTTATAGAGTTCTTTAAATTTCCTTGTAGAACCATTAATAGAAAATCATTACATTTAAAATATACCTTACAGCAAAAGCATCCAAATAAGTGTAGGGTTTATGTCCTTATTTTTCTTTCAACTGAATAGGAATGAACACAGTGATGGAATTTCTAAAGAGAAGTGATGAAATTATCTTTATTTCAGTGGGCGCTTTTCCATTTTACATGTACCATTATTTGGTTCCTGGTGTTATACACTAATTTTCAGTATATTACTGTTAAATTATCCACACAAGACAACTTAATTGAAAGATTCTGTTCTGCCATTGCTTTGAAAAGCAGCAGGAAACAAAATCCTTTGACTCGTAACAGCTTCTGAAGAGCATCTTTTTTCCTTTGTCCTTTGTTTCCTACTTTTTATATCAGATTCCATTTTAATCAGGAATACTTCTTGGGACCATTCTTAGTAACCTGAAATGTCTTTTTAAATTACATGAAGTGTGTTGATCATGAGCAAATGATGTGCTTATTTCTCCCTCGTTGTTGAATATCTTTGAACTTACTGTTCTCAATTTGGACAGCATAAAGGTGAGAGATACATATTAGTAGTATGTATTACTCATATACATTAGATACCTACATTTAAATGAAAGGCCCAATTTGTAAACATATACATTCATATTCTCTCTTGCTCCAAGTTTTAGGAACATGTTATGATATAGGAGACTTAATTTATAATAATGATAGCATTTTTAAATTTTACTAAAGCTATTTTTGTAGTCAACTATCTTTTCTCATTTGTGTGATTAGAACTTAGAAAAGTATTTACTAATTGAAGTTGTCACTTTTTAATTTAGTTCTTAAATTCATTTGACTTCTAATAATTTCTGTTATAAATTGCCAGCATTTTAATGAAAATCTAATGACATAGTAGGCATTTTTAAAATTTGAACCTACCTCTTTTATTTTCTGAACCAAAGAGAAAGACGAACTGGTGTTTGTGAAGCATTTTCAAAAATGTAGTTTCATTTATATTAGTTATGTTTGATAAATGTCTCAGTATTTTTATAATATGATAAGCCTAGCATTCTACCTTAAGGGTTGTTTGTACTTTTGAATAATATATAAAATGACAATATGAAGGTACATGATCAGCTCTGTTTTTATTCATAAAAATTATGGAAATGAATAATTTTACTAACATTTTTGAAATTTCAAACCTCTGGAAAAGAAGAAAATACTCATTGTTCATTATAAATTTAAATTGTTCCCTATTTAACATTTGTGAGGCATGAATGTGATTTGTCTGTACGTCTTGTATCTTTTCCAAAAAATGATTCTGTATCTTTTGGAAAAAAGCTGAGAGTTGAAGATAGTTTATTTCTGGCATTACTGAATATTTACTTGCAATTTCTATCAAAAATATATATTTGTTTTTAAAATGACTTGTTTTCCAACTTTTATTTTTTTTAGAGAAAATTCTTAAGACTCAGTTTCCTAATTTTAAAAAATATATAAGTAAAGCAAAAATTGCGTCCTGCAGCTTAGACAGCTTAGACCTTCGGCACCAGTTTGACCCATGCTTTTTACATCTGGCTCCATGTAGTCCTTCCAAATACTTTGGCCCTTCCCGAGCATCCTTAGTACATACTGTCTGTATGATGCACTTTTGGCACAAGGTGATATTTTTGTGATATCAGAATTCCACATTTACCAATTTGAGTTACAGCCCTGGGGTTCACAGTGCCCGGGGGACCCAGAGCTGCAGGATTGGCCTGGCTTATCTTGCCGTAGCATATCAGTTTGTCTTGAAATTGTATGGAAAAAACTCTGAGTTCACTGCTAAGTAATTTTTAAAAATTTTACAATGCAGATCACAAATGCAACATTTGATTTAAAAAATAAAACATAAAACTGCAGAGAAATTCTGCATTTCAACTCCAGTACTTCCCAGACTTCAGAAATAACTTATCAGTTACTTCAGTAAGCTTCTCATTTACCTGGATATCCAACAGGTGAGATGGCTGTAGCAGACACTGGCAGTTCCCTGCCCACACACCTGTCCCTGACTACAGCCACACAAGGCAGCTCTGTGCAATTGCCAGCATCTGCACCTCTGTTCCCAGGGACCCTTTGTAAGAAAAATGCTGCCAGATTTGTTTCTTGCCTATTAGTCTTGTCTCCTGGTCAAGAGAGTAAATTCATACAAACAGAGATTGTATTCTACAGTATTTTGTCTTTGAGCTTGACATTAGGTTGCATTTGTAAAAGCGTGACATGGCTTCCTCATCCCCTAATAGAAACTTTGCCAGCCCTTTTTTTCTCATGGAACTTCCTTGTTTGAGAAGAGCACCAAAGGAGTAACAATATTGTGGGGGGTGCAACCCTCCCTTGGCATATCCCCTCATTAGGAGACATGTGGAGTGGTCTGAAGTCATTCAGGCTACTCTGGGAGAGCACATCCTATGATGTTCTCCCAGCCGAGCCCCTTCCACTGTGCTCAAGTCCAAGCTGCCCAGCTCAGACCACTGCTGCTCTCTGACCACATAAGTATAAACAAAGAAGATTGTCAGTGGGCCCCAAAGTCCTATACTGAGACACTCAGCCACAGCCACTAACCCCAGGCCACTTCAGCATTTATTCTACCAGCATTCACTCACTCATTTGTTCTTGCAATGAGCATTTGTTAGGCACCTATTATGGCTTGGCTTTGTCCCCACCCAAATCTCATCTTGAATTGTAACTCCCACAATTCCCACATGTGGGAGGAACTGGTGGGAGGTGATTGAATTACAAGAGTGGGTCTTTCCTGAATTGTTTTCATGATAGTGAATGAGTCTCATGAGATCTGATGGTTTTAAAATTGGGAGACTCCCTGCACAAACTCTCTCTCTCTTTGTCTGCCTCATCCATGTAAGACAACACTTGTTCCTCCTTGCCTTCCACCATGATTTTGAGGCTTCCCCAGCCACATGGAACTGTAAGTCCAATTAAACCTTTTTCTTTTGTAAATTGCTCGGCCTTGGATATGTCTTTATCAACAAAATGAAAATGGATTAACGCAGTAAATTGGTACCAGTAGAGAGTGGGACATTGCTGAAAAGATACCTGAAAATGGAAAAGTGACTTTGGAACTGGGAAACAGGCAGAGATTGGAACAGATTGGAGGGCTCACAAGAAGACAGGAAAATATGGGAAAGTTTGGAACTTCCTAGAGACTTACTGAATGGCTTTGCCCAAAATGCTGATAGTGATATGAACAATAAGGTCCAGGCTGAGGTGGTTTAGGATGGAGATGAGGAACATTTTAGGAACTGGGGCAAATGTGACTCTTGTTACATTTTAGCAAAGAGACTGGGGGCATTTTGCCTCAGCCCTAGAGATTTATGAAACTTTGAACTTGAGACAGATGATTTAGGGTATCTAGCAGAAAAAATTTCTAAGCAGCAAAGCCTTCAAGAGGTGAATTGGGTACTGTTAAAGGCATTCAGTTTTATAAGGGAAGCAGAGTATACAAGTTTGAAAAATTTGCAGCCTGACTCTGCAACAGAAAAGAAAATCTATTTTCTGGGGAGAAATTCGAGCTGGTCGTAGAAATTTGCATAAGTAGCAAGGAGCCGTTAATGTTAATTCCCAAAACCATGGGGAAAATATCTCTAGGTCATGTCAGAGACTTTCATGGCAGCCCCTCCATCACAGGCCTGGAGGCCCAGGAGGAAAAAGTGATTTCATGGGCCAGGCCCAGGGTCCTCATGCTGTGAGCAGCTTAGGGACTTAGTGCCCTGTGTCCCAGCCATGGCTGAAAAGGGTCAATGTACAGCTCAGGCTTCAGAGGGTGGAATTTCAACTCTTGGCACCTTCTGCATGGTGTTGAGCCTGTGGGTGCAAAGAAGTCAAGAATTGAGGTTTGGGAACCTTCACCTTGATTTCAAAAGATGTATGGAAATACCTGGGTGCCCAGCCAAGAGTTGGCTGCAGGGGTGGGGCCCTCATGGAAAACCTCTGCTAAGGCAGTGCAAAAGGAAAATGTGGGGTTTGAAGCCCTCACACAGAGTCCCTACTGGGGCACTGCCCAGTGGAGCTGTGAAAAGACAGCCACCATCCTCCAGACTCCAGAATGGTAGATCCACAGACAGCTTGCACCATGTGCCTGGAAAAGCTGCAGACACTCAACGCTAGCCCTTGAACACAGCTGGGAGGAAGGCTGTACCCTGCAAACCCACAGGGGCAGAGCTGCCCAAGATCAAAGGAACCCACCTCTTGTATCAGTGTGACCTGAATGTGAGACATGGAGTCAAATGAGATCATTTTAGAACTTTTAAAATTTGACTGCCCTGCTGGATTTTGGACTTGCATGGGCCCTTTGTTTTGGCCAATATCTCCTATGTGGAACAACTGTATTTACCCAGGACCTGTACCCCCACTGTATCAATGCTTTTGATTTGAGAGGCTCATGGGTGGAAGGGACTTGCCTTGTCTCAGATGAGACTTTGGACTGTGGACTTTTGGGTTAATGATGAAATGAGTTAAGACTTTGGGGGGACTGTTGGAAGCATGATTGGTTTTGAGATGTGAGGACCTGAAATTTGGAGGGGCCAGGGTTGGAATGATATGGTGTGGCTGTTTCCCCACCCAAATCTCAACTTGAATTGTGTCTCCCAGAATTCCCACATGTCGTGGAAAGGACCTAGGGGGAGATAATTGAATCATGGGGGCGGGTCTTTCCTGTGCTATTCTCATGCTGGTGAATAAGTCTCATAAGATCTGATGGGCTTGTCAGGGTTTTTAGCTTTTGAGTTGTCCTCATTTTCTCTTGCCGCCGCCATGTAAGAAGTGCCTTTCACCTTCAGCCATGATTTTGATGCCTCCTCTGCCATGTGGAACTCTAAGTCCAGTGAAACCTGTTTTTCCCCAGTCTGGTATTTCTTTCATGAGCAGCATGAAAATGGACTAATACAGCACCCAGTGTGGGCTGAGCTCATAACATTGAATAAAAGACTCAGTACTTCTTACCTAGTGGGGAGAGACAGACACACTGAGTAAAATATGCAGTGTGTCAGATGGTGCTCAGTGCAGAAGGCAGAGCTGGGGCTGCTGCCAGGGCTGCAGTTTTATATAGATAGATAGAGAAGGCCTTACTGAGGAGGTGCTGTTTGAAGGCGGTGCAGGAATGCGCTATACTGAGTCTGGGAAGAGCATCCAGGCAGCAGAGGGAAGCAGCTGCAGTAGCCGCAGGAGAGGGGAAACTGAAGGAGCCCCATGTGGCTACCGGGGAGGAAGCCCAGGGAGACAGCAATCCAGGAAGCAGAGGGGACCCTGAGGGAGCCACATCATCAGACGTTTCTCCATTTCTTGCTTTCTGGTGCTGCAAGAGCGGCAGTTTCTTGAGGGTGTTCCCTAAGATTCAAATGTCTCTCCTGGGGGGATGGTAGTGTCATTGGAAATGATGGAAAATGCCCCAGTTTCTGGGAACTGCCATGTCCATCACAGGCGGAATAGTTTTCCCTACTGCTATCTGCACACATGGGCCCATTCCCCAGGTAACATGTCTATTGGCTTCTCTCTGCCTCTCCTTCTCCAGGGAGAACTGTAATTTTTTTTAAAGAGAATTAACTTAGAAACCTTAAAATCTTTCTAGGTATTTTCCAAGAATTACAGAAGATGTTAATCTAGCAAACTAACAAGGCTACAAGTCATTTCCTTCTCTGATTACCTTGTATCTGCCCAGGGTTTGTTTCTTTCTTTGTTTTTAATTTACACAAATTTTACAATGTTGGGAACAATCCTTTTATTTGATTTTTTTGTTTTGTGTTCATTGATATTGTCCTGTTTTAAATTCATTTCCACAAAGTCAAGATAACCCTAACAAACAAGTGATTTATATTTTATTACTCCAGAAAGAGAGGCTGGTTTATCCAGGGCTTTAAAAGCTTTCTAAAGTACCCTTCGAACCTAAGCTTATCACAGACTTCCGGTTTTCCCTAGTCAGTATGAGTTTACATGCATCTCATTACACTGGTTCTACCACCAATCTCAGCCATGGGCTCAGGATGAAGTGGCCTGAATCACAGCACCTGTAATCAGTGCCTTCTGTAGCTGTGCGTCACCCAGCCAGTCTTTGCCATACGGCAGGGGGTCACCACATCAATCTTAGTGTAGCATATGGGATAGTTAAAAAAAAAAAAATTGGTATTTCCTTATTTTATTTAAATCAAGTTATGTTCAGCTTCTTAACCACTTAATGTTGTGCCAGTGATCTGGGGTGTTGGCCCCTTTGGACACTGGCCACGGTCTACACCAGTCACTTTTGAAACACCCTTTGTTCCAGCCTGCATGGTGCCTTGATTCCAGCAGTTGTGCCATGCTTGGAATGGGAGCAGTTGGGAAAACATGGAGCATCTGTGTCTGGGGTCTGGCCTTTCTATTCTGAAAGGGTGAGGAGTGGAATGTGAGGAGATCCGCATCTCCTTTAGCCTTGGGACCCACTAACCTTTGTCTTCTTCCCAACCTCTGACCCACCTCTTTGCTCTTAAAAGTATCCCTCTCCTCTTCCCTCTGAGGCTCCTGTCATCCTCTTTGCAGGTAGCTGCGGTGTTTGCAAAAGACAGAAAAGCCTTTGTTCAAAAGTGACTTCTGATTTCTGCTTTTAAAAATCACCAACGGAAGGAAATGCTAAAGGCCTGACTCCTGCCCTGAAATAAGACAAAAGGGAAAATACTCCGAAGTAAATACAAATGAGTAGTTTACTCTGTTATCTTGCCACAGCCTCTCAAATTCCCTCCTGTTTCCTGGTACTCTGTCTCAGGAGTAAGCCTTGTGCCTTACAGCAGTAGGCTCTGCACATAGAAGGAGATTGTTGTTTTGTTTGTTTTAACATAAACAGGTTATTATACCTATTGAATCTCCAGGTTCCCACAACTATATTGATATGTGGCAATGTAGTTTCACAACCAGACAGTTCAATAAACAGTGTCCAGGTTGAAGAGTCAACTACAATTAAATAATTAATACAACTATAATTAAAATTCAACACTTTTCAGTGGCCTGGGAAGGAGATGGGAAGTATGGGAGAGGGTAAAATTAGTTGGAATGCTAAAAAGAATGATAAGGTGACTGGGAGTCTCGAGCTGTTTCTAAATCTGTTTTGGTTTTGGATGTGTTCGTGAATATGAGTGCAAGCTCTTGGAAGATTTGGCTGATAACACTGCAAATGCAGAATTAGAGGCAAAATTGATGAGTCAGGTGCTTGAGTTTCTAAGTAGAAGAATCTAGTGGAATTCTACCAAAAGATGAGGAACATGGTTTAAAGCTCATCCTTTAGTGATCTTTGTTTTTCTCCTGATTTTATTCCCTTCCTGCTTTCCTTTTTGTAAAGATGTTTCCCCCTTAAGATATATGGGGAAATGTCCTATAAGGTAATGAAGCTACATTAAGGCAAATAACAAGTCAGTAAATGAATGAAGACTTTTGCTGGGGTTTGAAAATTTAGCTATTTTATATGTATGTTTTCTTTGACTAGTAAAAATGTATGACTGTTGTTTTAGGGAATTCCAATCAGAGACTGTGGGAGACTTTCTTTATTTTGCTTTTGCCAAGCCTTAATAATTCACTTACTCTTTCTATAAGGCAGTGAGAGACATTGGTCAAATGGGTTGTTCAACAATGTTTTTTCTATTTTATTCTATTTTATTCAAATCTTTCTATTTTTTTCATGGTACCATTGATATCATCAACACTTTATTGAGTGTGATTTGATTGATTATAATTGATCACAATAAACTGCACATATTTAAATTATGTAAATTCATAAGTTTTGACATATGTGTATACCCATGAACACAAGATGGTGAACATACCGGCATGCCTAAGTTTCTGAGTACATTAGGAAACCACTGAGTGCTTTCTTTCTGTCACTGTAGATTCATTTTTATTTCACAGAATTTTATGTAAATGTCTAGCTTCTTTCCCTCTGCAAAGTTAATCAGAGTTCTCTGTGTTGTTGCATGTCTCAATAGTTCATTCTTTGTTTTGCAGAGTAGTATTTCCTTGCAGGAATATTCCACAGTATGATGCAAGGCCCTGCAGAGAAATTCTACTTAGAAAGGGTCTCCATGGGGCCAGGGGTGGTGGCTCGTACCTGTAAACCCAGCACTTTGGGAGGCCGAGGTGGGCAGATCACGAGCTCAGGAGATGGAGACCATCCTGGCCAACATGGTGAAACTCTGTCTCTACTAAAAATACAAAAATTAGCTGGGCATGGTGGTGCACACCTGTAATCCAGCTACTTGGGAGGCTGAGGCATGAGAATTGCTTGAAACCAGCCAGCAGAGGTTGCAGTGAGCCAAGATTGCACCACTGCAATCCAGCCTGGTGACATAGAAAGACTCTGTTTCAAAAAAGTTAAAAAAAAAAAAAAAAGATGACAAAAAAAAGAAAGGGTCTCCATGGAATAATTGATCCCTAATTGGAAGAAGAGGTCAAGGAAAAACACCAATGTGAAACAAGGGCAAAAGGTGCAAGAAAATTAAAAGGCAGTTAATAACTTCAGGAAAAATTAAAAAGCTCTAATATAAAAGAAATGTGGCTGGGTGTGGTGGCTCACACCTATATAATCCCAGGACTTTGAGAAGCTGAGGTGAGCGGATCACTTGAAGCTTGGAGTTTGAGATCAGCCTGGGTAACATAGCAAAACCCCATCTGTACAAAAAATACAAAAATTAGCTGGGCATGGTGGCCTTTGCCTGTAGTCCCAGCTATTGAGGGGAGGGCAAGTAAGGTGGGAGGATTGCTTGAGCCTGGGAAGTCAGGCTGCAGTGAACTGTGATTGCACCACCGCACTCCGGCCTGGGCAACAGAGTGAGACCCTGCCTCAAAAAAACCAAAAAGAAAGGTAATTATAGTGAACACTAGCTCGCCAGTGAAAAATACTGCACAGTCACATTATCAATGTGCTTTCAAAATCAAGCTGTAGGCCTAATATAGCTATAGAAGAATGTAAATGAGAAAGCAAATGTAATCAGAAGGTGAGCAGTAGGAGAGAGGAGTGGGGCAAAAAGGAAAGGGCAGGGAAGGACAGGGAAGGGCAGGGCAGGTGGGGATATGTTACCTAGATACCTGACAGGCAGGATGGCTGTAGCAGGCATTGTCCACACACCTGTCCCTGACCACGGCTGCACAAGGCAGCTCTGTGTGCAATTGCCAGCATCTGTTTTGGGGTTCCTCTTGATGCTAGAGCTCACTTGCTGCCCAGTGTGACAGGAACAGCTCTCCTGACCTCATTTTGCACTGGTTCCCATTTCTACAATGGGTACGGCGCAGATGCCTATGGTGGTAGCTGATTTGATGATCTGCCCTCTACTGACGGCCTTCCCCTCATCTTACTTTCCCATCCTGTCCTTGAATCATTCATTTCAGGGTCTGCTTCTGAAAGAACCCAAACGAAGGCAGTCAGTCCACCACAGACAGATCTGGAAATAGCAGTGGAGCATTTTACTTAGAGATTATGGAGGAAGATACCAAAAGAGGCAGCTCCGTTACCTCTAGGGTAAGACTAGAGGTGGGAAGGGGCAGAACAGGAGACCATGCTTTTAAATATGTGCATGGCATGTGCTACTTTCATATAATTAAAAATAATCACTTACAACATAAAGCAGGCCAGGCGTGGTGGCTCATGTCTGTAATCCCAGTACTTTGGGAGGTCCAGGCAGGCAGATCACGTGAAGTCAGGAGTTCGAGACCAGCCTGACCAATATGGTGAAACCCCATCTCTATTAAAAATACAAAAATTAGCTGGGCATGGTAACAAGCGCCTGTAGTCCCAGCTAATAAGGAGGCGGAGGTAGGATAATTGCTTGAACCCAGTAGGGGGAGGTTGCAGTAAGCCGAGATTACGCCACTGCACTCCAACCTGGGTGACAGAGTGAGACTCCATCTCAAAAAATAAATAATAATAAAAATAAAAAAGCAAACGGAACAGTGTAACAAATGAAATCAAAAGGAGAGAGCCCGAATATATCTGAGCAACCTGGCCTGGGGTGTACCTTCCAACCCCCCTTAATTTTGTTACCTGAATACGTCAATCATTATCAAAAGACAAGCATAAACTGAAATCAATTATTGCACAGGTCCGAACAGAGGGAAAATTTTCTCTGTACAACAATTTTAAAAGTATAATGTTAATCACTGTGATAGAGATTAAGTACACTTCCCACCCTGTGATTTTATCATTGTATAGGAAAAATCATGCAGAATACATTGATGATCACGGTAGAAATAAGATGTATTAACTAAAACACTTAGCACTTCACCTGGCACTACTTATGAAGAAGCACTTTGTATAAGACATTATGTGTAGTTTATATATAAAAAGGAACATTCTGTGTCTTGGGTTTGAATGTTGCTTCTTGTTGAATATTCTCCTGCTAGTCCACCCTGTCCCCGATGGAAGCTATGCCCCAGGATCAGAAATGCTTGGTGCTCAAGCGGTGCTGGGAAGCCACTACTGCAAGTAACTGTCAGTGCCCTCCACATGCCACGAGATGGCAGACTTCTCCCAGTTCTGTGGACAGCAGGTACCCAGGAGACGAGTGCGGAGCTTCAGATCTTTGCTTTCTCCCTTTCCCTTGACCTGGAAAATCACTGGGCTGCCTCTGAGGCCAGATTTAGATTTCCTGCGTAAGCCATCATTACCTTGGTTAAAGGAGTGAAATTAGGGTCGACCTGTTACCATTCCAGGACAGAAAGTGACAAAGAAGGTCCTTTATGTGTAGCACTGACGAGAAGAGCTTGTTCTTATTTTTAAAGACATTTTCCAAAAGTAGAAAAATTCTGTTTTACAAGTCAAATAAATGATTGAAAACATGTATCACTGTTCATATACAGAGTTGGAGATTCAGATACAAAAATTGTGGCCATAAAACATATTTTTGGATATTTGTTTTCATAGTGTGATGAATATTTTTTGTTTCCTTAAAATAATTTCAGAAGTGTAGTCATAATTCGAGCTTGAAATACAAGAGTGGTAAAATAAGAACAAAAATAAACAAGTAATAAAATGCACCACAAAATTTCTCTGACTCCATTCCCTTTCAGGGATTTCTTTTTTTACAAGAGTTATTTTTATTGATTTGTGTGACACTATGGCTGACATGTTTTAAAATAAATAAACTTTGGGTTTCAGATGAACACAGTTTGCACAGCTCTCTTCCTGGAACAATACGCATGAGAGGGAGAAGTTAATAGGAAAATCAGGCAACCCAATCTTTGTTTTTGGATTAATCAGGAATTTCCTTCAATGCTAGTAAACAGGTGGAAATGGAAATTTTGAGCTGAGAAAAGTAGGAATCAGGATGTGGAAGAGAAAAATCTGGGTTCTACTGTGGTGATGTAGGCGACCTTTTATAATGCGCCAGCTGTCTGTTCTCCCAGCACTCTCCCGGCGACAGGAGCTGAGAGGAGGCGCCCCTTGCTGCCGTCCCATAGGTGCCTCTCTCCCCAGTCCTTTCACCCCACACTCTGTGAGCTGCTTTTACAATCGTTCTTTACCTCCCAATTGTCTCTTTTTTTCTCCCCCGCTTGTTAACTTATGAATAAACTGTGATGTGCTTACCCCCCCATGAAAATACCACAGTCTGAATGCCTCTGGAGGAAAAGTACTAGAAAATTTAAAAAGAAAATTAAGGCGATAAAACTGGCCTCGTTAATCTGTTAAACTCCTTCAGCACTGCCAGAGAAGGAGATGAGCTTTTCAGCTAATTTTCCCCAAAATTTACAGAAAAAAAAATACCGTGCTTGAAAAGAAAACATAGTGGGCCAGGTGCAGTGGCTCATGACTATAACCCTAGCACTTTAGAAGGCCATGGCGAGAGAGCTGCTTGAACGTGGGAGTTCGAGACCAGCCTGGACAACATAGTGAGACCTTATCTCTACAAAAAATGAACGAAATTAACCAGGTGTGGTGGTGCAGCCTGTAGTCCCAGCTACTTGGGAGGCAGAGGCAGAAGATCACTTGAGCCCAGGAGGTGGAGGTTACAACGAGTTGAGATCGCACCACTGCACTCCAGCCTGGGCAACAGAGTGAGACCCTGTCCCCTCCCAACAAAAAGAAAAGAAAAACACAGACGATATAAGATGGAACTGAGATAGTGAAAATAATCCGACTCCCCATTATTTTATGCAGTGCTGGGAGTTTCTCACTAAATGATCAATATTTAAAATATTTTTATTAAAATGAGAAATAAAAGATTATAAAAGTAAAGATTAAAATTATGAAGCTCATTCAAAGAGACTAAGGTGTACTCATGTAATCTCCCAGTTTTAATTGCAAGATATTCCATGACTTATGATGGGGTCATGTCACATCCCAATAAACCCATTGTAAGTCAAAAATACCATAAGCCAAAAATGCATTTAATACCCCAATAAACCAATCATAAAGTTGAAAAAATCATAATCAAACCATTGCTGAGTTGGGGACTGTATGTATTGTTTACTTTAATATTTTGGTATATTGATTTTAGTGTGTGATACCAAAATCTACTTGACATTTAAACACTGATTAACACTAATGATTTTCACTGGGTCTTTTTTAAGCCCTAGCACAGCTGCTTGAAAACTTGGCTGCACATTAGAACCACCTGGGTGGGAGCTGGGGTTAGCTTTTAAAGCTCTCAGGTCATATCCCAGACCAATTAAAGCAGAATCTCTCGGGAGGGACATAGGCACCAGTATTTTTAGAAGTCCCCCAGGTGATTCCAGCGGCTGCCAAGGTTGAGAACCCCCCTGCAATCTGGCTTCATTCTGACCACTGCCTACATATGATGTTACTAATGGTTGGGATTAAAGGACTATAAATAAAAGGACAGTGTTTTCCAGTGCCCTCCCAGGTGGCGGAGGCCAGGAGGGAGAGATGACGGGATTTATTGACCAATAGATAAAGGTTTAAGAGAAGCTGTTAGGCCGAGGCAGGCAGATCACTTGAGGTCAGGAGTTCGAAGCCAGCCTGGCCTATCTCTACCAAAAATACAAAATTTAGCCAGGCATGGTGGTGGGTGTCTGTAATCCCAGCTACTCTGGAGGCTGAGGCAGTATTGCTTGAACCTGGGAGGCAGGGGTTGTAGTGAGCCAAGATCGTGTCACTGCACTCCAGCCTGGGCGACAGAGCAAGACTCTGCCTTAAAAAATTAAAAAAAAATTTAAAAAGCTGAATGATGAAGTTGTTTTTGAGATGGGAAGGTGGCATGAATAACAAGGTGGGCAGAGTGGGAAATGGAGAATTGGGTTTTGGGCACATGAAAGTTAAGATGCTCATGAAATCCAGGTAGAAAGTTCAAGTAGGCAGTTCTGACACCCAGGGAGGGATCCGACTAGTAGACACACACGTTAGACAGTCATCCGCGTGTAGATGGTGTTGAAAGCCATGCGGTCAGATGATTCTCTAAGGAGTGAGGATAGATAAGGAGGGGATGAAGGCTGGCCCCTCTAGGAAACGGCCAGAGGGACGAGGAGGGGGCTGTGAAGGTGCTGAGAAGCAGCAGCCAGCAAGGTGGGAGGAAAACATGGGAAATGGGATGGGCTGGGGCCACATCAAGTCAAAACCCAGCCTGCCTCGCACTCCTCGGAGCTCCCCAGGGGAAGGAGAGGAGGAAAAGAAGCGGGTGTCTCCACCACCCTGGATTTTCTCCAGCAGCACGGATACTACCCGAGGTGTGAGCGCAAACCCAAGCCCCTGACC
Source organism: Cheracebus regulus (assembly GCA_963574635.1). Classification (NCBI taxonomy): domain Eukaryota; kingdom Metazoa; phylum Chordata; class Mammalia; order Primates; family Pitheciidae; genus Cheracebus; species Cheracebus regulus. Next base: position 16,280 of record CAUYQU010024249.1, on the reverse strand, counting down.
GACCCAGAGCGGAACGGGGTAACTGTTGAGAGCAGAGGGGAGGGAGACTGAGGGCGCTGGGGAGAGGCTTGTTAGGGCCGTTGACTCCGAGTTAGGGGAAAGGAGGCGGTGGAGGCGAAAGAAGTGCGGGGGTCGACGGACAGGGTCTCAAGGAATTTGAAAATTTGAGCAAAGGGCTGGGAATGATTGGCAAATACATTGGAGCGGGAGCTTTGGGTCAGAGAGATTTTGAGTCGTAAAGCTGCCAGGAAACAGTTCGGGGTGACGACGGTTTCTAGTGACCCAGCTACCTTTAAGTCTTTAAGGGCGAGGGTGAGCAGCAGGGGAAGTGACCGCAAGGGGTGGGTAAGCGGTCGAGCCCAGGACCCGCGGGGCCCAGGTTCAGTGGGAAGGGAGGCGGAGAGGACGCACCTGGGCGAGGGGCGGGCAGAGCTTTCGGATGCGGAGATTAGAGGGGCGCTGAGGAGACAGGTGCCACGCCTGGGGCCCCGGCTGCTCTCGGGAGGCTGAGGAGGGAAGGCCTCTGGAGCCCAGGAGTTAGAATCCAGCCTGGGCCACCTAATGAGACCCCATCTCTAAAACCCAAGAAAAGGCAGGTGTGAGCCGATGCGGGTGCCCCACCAGTCCCCTCCCCTCCCCGAGGCCCCCGTTCCTGGCGGTTCTCCGAGCAGCAGGCCCGGCCCCCGGCTGCACTGGGCGAGCGAGCGAGGGCAGGTCTGCAGGCCCCATGCGGTCGGGACGCCCAGGGCGCTGGCCACTAAGTCCCAACGGAGTCATCACCCGTGTTACTAAGAACGTGTGGGGCCCGCGGCACAAGCCCCAGGCGGGAGCGCGGAGACTCTGGAAAGCCGAGTGGGAGACGCCGCTGGAAGGGCCGCCTGCGCGGGTCGGGGAGCATCCTGGAGGGGGCGTCGGCCTGGGTCCCAGTGAAGCCCGGGGTGGGCGGGCGTGGCGCTTCTAAAAGGGCAGGAATCGGATGAGCGAAGGCAGGGCTTCCCAAGAGGGCTCTGCAGCAATTACCTCAACAGTGACAAGATTGGAAATAAAAAGAGGAAACGAAACATTGTAAAATATAGAGGCTGTGCCTTTTGAATCAAGAATAGGCAATTAGCCGGTTGCGTTATATAACATCTCATTCATTAGTCATTGAATTACCTCTGGTTGCATGTACTGTTTCCCTGAACTTAATTTTTATTCCATTATGAAGGAATAAATCAAATCCAGTGAAAGGAAATCCGACCTCTTTGCTGTCTACAGGAGGAAGGCCTTGAACCAAGTCTTTTTGTGGTTTAATATTTTCAGTTTCAACTTAATAAAGAGGAGCCTCAGGGAGAAGAAAAGAGGTCAGGTTTTGTCTTTTCCACGTGAAGTCCATACATAGAAGAGAAAGAAGTAATGACATGTAGCCAATTGTAAAGAACATGAAATCAACCCGGAAAATATGAAATGTTGATGGGGATACACAAGCACCAGGCGTTCATGGTACCACTGAGAATAGAGTAATTAATTCTCAAAGTTCTTGTGGATGCCTGCTCACCGTCTAGCAGAGCGTCTGCTAGGCGGGAGGCTTGTACGAAGGTAAACAATATGCTGTTTTGTTCTCAGAGTTCACAGTCTGCTGGGAAGGCTGACATGAGAAAACAACTCAGTACAGAGCGCTAAGTGCTATAGCAAAAGTTTGTTCAATGAGCTAGAACAATGGGCAGGGTGATCCACAAAGTGTGAGAGGCGAGATGAAATTCTTGCTGTGTTTGGAGGATGAGGAGAATTTTTCCACACAAAGAAGGTAAATGAAGCATGTTCTGGAGAAAGGAGACGGCATATGTAAAGGCATAGAGGTGGGCAGGACAGATACATCTGGGAAAATGGCAAAGATGTTCCGTGAGGCTGGAGTGCTCCCTGGGGAGAGTGGTGAGCGCTTTGGTTGGAAAGATAGGTTAGTACCAGTTATATGCCACGCTGAGGCACTGGGTTTGGTAGGAGAACCACTGGAGGATTTAATCAAAGGGGGATGCGGGCTCAGCGGCATCTTTCCAAAAGGTGGATGGGTTAGAGAGGAGTGGATGGAAGGCAGGTGCGGACTGAGGCAGAGGCTAAGTCCTTATCGCTCGTGTCTGTATCCCCATGTGTTGTGTACATTATATGGCATATGGTTGGCACTTGATAAATATTTGTTGGATGAATAACTTAATGAAGGAAAACGAGATTTCTGATTTGGGGTGGTGGATGCAAGGTTTTGGAAGGAGCTACATCTGGGAGAGTCGTGCCTCTCTTCTGCTCCTGCCAGATTTGTCAACCCATGCCTCATGGCCCCACCGGCTCATAAAAGTGAAGTGTCAATTGGGGAGACTAGGAAGGAAAGAAACACCAAGGAGCTGATATCACAGTAGTTAGGGGATGAGTGTTTCGAAAAGGAAGGAGTGGTCAACACCGTCCCATGCAGGACAGATGTTCAAAAAGAACAAGGGCCTTGAGTTGCGCCAGCTCTGAGGCTTCAGTGAGAACAATTTGGTTGAGTGGCAGCTACAGACTGCAGACTGCAGATGGCAGTAAGCTGAGGAATGAATGGGAGGGAAGGAAGAGGGGTTTGGGAGGGTAGACATTTTTTCCAAAAGCTCAGCTTGAAGGGAAGAGGGGGTGGAGGCAGTCTGAGAAGGAGGCATGATCAAAGGGGTGCTTTTTTTCCTTTCTGAGGGTAGTAGGTTTATGAATTTGAGAAAAAAACAGTAGAGCGAAGAGGTTAAATTCACTAGGGAGAGATGGAATAAGACAGATGGACTCAAATATGGATAATGACAATTCAGACATAGTTTGAAGTTTGAAATCTGATTTTTCAAAGAATGAGTAAGTGACAGCTAAGAAAGCAGTAAGGGATGGAGGGGAGAATGCTGGATTGAGGGTAAGAAACCTGGGTTCTGGTCCCTGCACTTTTCCTGACCAACTGGGAGTGTCACCAAGCTGTCAATCTGCTCTGTGACATCATTGTTTCACCTCTCAAACAAGCCAAGTTCTCTGGAATGATTTCCTTCAGCAATAGAATTATGTGATTCAAAGTATTTGTAAGTTTAGCAATATCTACATTTAAAGATAAGACTCTTCCTAAAGTACAGTTTGCTTCCATCATAACTTAGCTACTTCGTTTTTTGGAATTTTTGCTTTATTTATATTATCTTTAAGAAGAAATGAGAAAGTACATGAGAAAGAACTTTGGAGACTGAAGAAGTAAAACAGTATGAAAGTCACATTTCTGGTTATTAATAATCATGCTAATATTCTTGACCTAGAGACCTTACATGTTTTTCCTATTTTGTATATATTACCCCTGAGTAAAAAAATCTTAGCAAAAGGAGAACCAAAATTAAATTAGCTCCTTATCTAAAGCTTTTAGATGCCCCAATACAAACCTCTCATGGATAATAAACTAATCACTTCCCTGCGGATGGTGAAGTTATGGTTTGCATAATTATTTCCTCATGATTTAATTGAAAATATTAAAGATTAAGCACACAGATACCAGGGACTCTAATACAGGATTACATATTTCCATCCTTTGTGTCTGCAGCACTTGTGGCCTGTAAGGTTTGAATAGAAATGCTTGTGAAAGATGATGAGTCAGATGTGGGGCTGGGCCATTCTTGGGCATATTTAAAGCACGTGATTACTGGCCGGTGGATGCAATTTTCCAGGGTTCCGTGGAGAGATAGCAGTTGCCTTTCCCCAACACTAGCTTCTTCCTAATCCTGCCCATCAGATTACCCTGCAGGATCTGGCAATAACACCAACCGTTCACACCCTCAGGCCTGGCAGCACAGGAACTGTCTGGCTTGTTATTACATCGGTCTTATGAACCCACCCACTGCATAGCTCTCTCCTGAACTCTGTTTTAGAGGCACAACCAGCTGCACCAGCTAGAAGCCTGATGGCCATCCTCAGCTCCTGCTTTGCTTTCTTCCTCCATGTCCCATGCATCACCTATTACTTTGGATTTTGCCTCCTACATAGCCTTTCTTCTGTGTCCTCTTGCTCTTGCTGTATTCATGAGCAGCCTTCTCCGATTTCTGTTTCTAAGCCTACTTCCTTCACATCCACACAATGTTGCCAGCATGAAGTTCTGGAACCTGGTATTCAAAGTTCCTCCTGTTTTGCCCTCACAGGCTTCTGGAGTCTGGTCATCCCTTCTGCTTTCACATCTATTAATAGATCCCCGCAAACCGTGGTGGCTCTGTTTTTGCCTAAACTGCCTTTGTACGTGGCTTTTCCTGACCCTAGAACTTCTGTCATGGTTAATGTCAGCTTCCCTTTGAAGCCTTCCTAGTCGAGTTTCTCCAACCCACTGAAGAAGGAATTGATAGTTTCTTTGTTCTACCCCTCTTGTTGCATATATTAGTGGTTCCACATCATATTTAGAGGTTTAGTTTTATCTGTCATCACAATTAGACTCTGAGCTTTTTAAAAGCAGGGGACTAGGTCCTACTCGTCTTTGTATCTTAATGCCTAGTATGTAATAGGCACTCAATACATGCATATTAAATGGTGCTGAATTTTGTTTTTTTTCCCTTCATTAACTTTTTCATTTTTATTTTCACAAATGCATTTCTTAGAACAGAGAGCTTTTTACACATATCCTAATAATACTAATACTAATATTACTACTACTAATGATTACTTTTATATATTATGTGCTTCCAAAATGCCAAGCACCATTCCAAGAATTTTACGTACGTTATTTCTTTTATTCCTCACAACAGCCAAGTGAGTGGGGTGTGATTGTCCTTATCTTATCTACCTGAAGAAACTTAATCTCAGAGATGATGCCACTGGACTAAGGTCCCACAGCAAACAGACATTGAAACAGGCCTGCCAACCTGGGCGGGCCAAGAGCACACACCCTTAGTTGTCTTGCAGGGGACTCTTACTAATTGTACTCTTACTAATTGTACTTTGTTGAATGTACTTTAGCAACAAAACCTCCATTAATTGTTTAAGTTTTAAAAATTGCACAAAACCACAATGAGATATCATCTCACATCAGTCAGAATAGTGATTATTAAAAAGTCAGGAAACAACAGATGCTGGCAAGGCTGTGGAGAAACAGGAACACTTTCACACTGTTTGTGGGAGTGTAAATTAGTTCAACCATTGTGGAAGACAGTGTGGCGATTCCTCAAGGATCTAGAACCAGAAGTACCATTTGACCCAGCAATCCCATTACTGGGTATATACCCAAAGAATTATAAAGACACATGCACATATATGTGTATTGCAGCATTATTTACAATAGCAAAGACTTGGAACCAATCCAAATGCCATCAAAGCTAGGCTAGATTAAAAAAAATGTGGCACATATACACCATGGGATACTATGCAGCCATAAAAAAGAATGAGTTCGTGTCCTTTGCAGGGTCACGGATGAAGCTGGAAGCCATCATTCTCAGCAAACTAATACAGGAACAGAAAATCAAACACTACTTGTTCTCACTTATAAGTGGGAGTTGAGCAATGAGAACACATGGACACAGGGAGAAGAACATCACATACCAGGGCCGGTCAGGAGGGTGGGGAGGTAAGAGAAGGGAGAGCATTAGGACAAATACCTAATGAATGTGGCCCTTAAAACCTAGGTGATGGGTTGATAGGTGTAGCAAACCACCATGGCACATGTATACCTACGTAACAAACCTGCATGTTCTGCACATGTACCCCGGAACTTAAATTAAATTTTTTTTAATTGTACAGTGTGTGAATACTTTCTCTTGTTTAAAAGAAAACATCACAGGAAAAGTTCTTTGACTACTGTAAGGGATAGAAAAAAAAGTGTTTTTCCTACTCTTACAACATGTCCTCCTCAACACAGTGCATCCTGCTTCATTCCTCACTCCAGATGTGCATATAATTTTCCCCACATACCAAGGAGTTCTCCACTGGACACTAACTGGGTGTTCCATCATTCAATTTAATTCTGACACTGTCTACCTGTAGTTAGAGTCAGATCCCACAGGTGAAGGGCTCAGCCTATGAGACTACCTGCTACTTGAAAACGCCAATTGACATTCCTAGCCTCTAGAACATCTGCCTGACTGGCTATAAATTGGGGTTTCTGCAACCCCCTCTCCAGGTTTGATCACTTGCTAGTGTGGCTCATGGAACTCATGAAAACACTTTGCTTGTATTTACCAGATGTTATATTGATATAGGACATAATAAAGTGTACGGATGAGCACCTAGATGGAGGAGAAGCGTGGGGCATGGTGTGCGGGAAGGGTGTGATGCTTCCATGCCTTCTTAGGGAGTGCCACCTTCCGGGCACCTCCATGAGGTCAGGAACCTGGAAGATCCCCAAACCATGCCCTTATGGCTCTTTGTGAAGTTTTGTTACATAGGCTTGATTGATTAAATCACTGGCCGTTGATGAACTCAACTTTCAACTCCTCTCCCCTCCACACGGGGGAATGTTCTAATCCTCTAACCACAAGATATACCTGTCACCAAATTGTGTGCTAATACAATTGTGTACTAATACTAATAGTGTAAGAGAAAGCTATTTCAGCAAAGAGGCCCCCAAATATAGTTGATTAAACAAGGTAGAAGTTTATGTTCTCTCGCAGAATAGCTCCAATGTGAGCAGCTGAAGTGGAGTTGGCTCCATTCACATGGCCATAGATCATGCTTTAGCCATGTCTGCAGAGTTAAAGCTGAGTGGAAGGCAGTTCCAGATTCCATCCTAGGAAAAGAAAAATGCATAGAGCTCACATTGGTGTTCTAAGAAGCAGACCTCAAAGAGGCACACAGCACTTTTCCTGATGTGCCATTGTGGGGACATGGGCATTTCATATCTTAATAGATGCTGTCAAATAGCTTTCCTTAGTGGGCAACTGTACCTCTTTACACTGTTGCCAGCAGAATACAAGAACCTTCTTGCCTATGTTCTCCTTATCACTTGATAGTAATGGACTTAATTTTTTTCTATTGGTCGAAAAGATGAAAAGTGACATCTCATTTTTCTGTTAAGGTTTTTTCTTATTGATTCCTAATTTTCTCTTTCTGTTGGAGTCTGCTCTTTTATCTGGGATATATATGTCAAACAAATTCTGTCTGTCTTTAACTTGTCTATTAACTGCTATGATTGGGTTTCTCAACCTTGGCACTACCAACTTTGGAGCCAAATAATTATTTGATGGGGGGTGGGGGTGCTGTCCTGTGCATTGTAGGATTTTTAGAAGCATCCTTGGCCACTATCCATTAGATGCCAGTAGGACCCTGCGTCCCCTCCTGAGTGTGGCAACCCAAATGTCTCCAGGTATTGTCAAATATCCTCTGGGAAGCAAAATTGCCCCAGCTGAGAACCACTGATTTATACAAAGTGTAATTCTTAGTGGAATCAAATTGATAGGGTGTTTATGATTTTGCTTTTTGTGTCTTGTTTAGGAAAGCTTTCCTACCCATAAATAAGATATCTTCTTTTATTTTTTCTGGTATCTTAATTGTTTACTTCACTTAAAAAACAATAGGTCTTTAATGCTCCAGAATTTATTTTTGTGTAAAGTAGGAGGTAGGGATCTGTAGCAGACCCCATGTATGCACTACCCCAGATCTGCCTGGGTCTGCCAACTGCCCTGATCCTGGCCACTTGCCTTGCTTTCTGGACAGAGTGACCCTGGCAATGGTTCACTCACGGTCATAAATTTATGTCCCCCAATGCCACAGACCAAAGAGCCCCCTGCACAGCATTGACTGACAAACAGAGTTTGCCATGCAGGCCACATGGGACCTTTGAAGGCCCTAACTTCCCCAGTGGCTCCCCAAGGGGCCAGGGAACATAACCAGGAAGTGCAAGGAGTTAAAGCCTCAGCAGGTGGGCTTCTGCTAATGACAATGAAGGGGGGAAGGGAAAAGCCAGCATTTAGATTGCTTCCTTTCCCATGGTGTTCCAAGATGCGGAGGTTTCCACTGGCCTTCCCTAAGACATGCTGTGAGAGCAAGCCACGAGCAGCGTTGCTGGCAAAGCTGTGGCCAGCTCCGTGATTTGCTCTCCTCCTTGCCACAAGGAAGTGTTGTTAGCCCATAGGCTCTTCCTCGGGCCTACTCTAAAGTTAGATTCTCTCACTTTAACATTTATCCCATATGCATAACTAGTTTTCCCCCAATTTTTTATTGAACTGACCATGTTTTGTTCACCCTGGGGATGATTTGGCTGTAAGTGAAAAAAAAAAAAAAGAGAGAAGAAGAAAGAAAGAAAAAGAAAATTGAAATGAGGAAAAAAGAAAATGAAATTTAACAAGAAAGATGAATATTATTCTGATATAGTATTTTTTAAAATAAAAATCATTGCAAAAAAACCCATTATGAACAAAAGATTAAAATTTTAAATGCAGACAGAATTCAATCCTACACTTGCTCAATCCTGCCTGCCTCACGCCAATCCTGGTCCGGCTAAGCAGCTTAAACAATAAGGAATTACTGTATCCCATAACAAGAAATCCACAGGAAGAAAAAGGCAGGTCCCGGCACGTGGCTGTCCTCAACTTGATGATACCATCAAGAGCCAGATCCTTTACATCCTCTGTTCCGTCATCCTCGGTATCAGCTTCAGCCCCAGGCTGGTTCCCCGTGGGATTGCAGCTTGCTGCATCAGTCCCAGGAATTACAGCCAGAGGAGATTGCATCCAGAGCCTAAAGGGGGACACATCTGCTGGTGCTTATTCTCATGGCACTGTGGAAAGGCTCCTGTGATATGACACCTAGACATTCAGTACTGTAATAAATTAAGATTTCTTAAACTCCTGCTCTAGGTCACTTCACATATTTTCATTTTTAATCCTAGAAGTTCCGAGAGGTGTATACTACTCTATTTTAATGTAAAAAACCAGAGGCTTTAAATCATTATAGGCTTTAAAAACCGACTGCTAACAAGTGAGTGAGCAACTATTCAAGCCCAGATTTTGCAGAATTTTAAATTTCACACCCTTTCTACTATGCCATTGTATAGAAACTCATTAAAAAATATCAGCCACTTTTCCAACTCTCTTGGTATGTGTGGCCCATAGAGGACCAGGCTGGGGCTAAGGGTGGTTTTTCCTGGCTGTGTCTGACACCAGCTTGAGTGGGGTCTTGGTCAGGTATGCCCCATAGGTCATGGTTCAATCTCAGGAGAATGGAGGTAGAGGGTGGGTCCTGGCTAAGAAGGCATCAGAGTGGATTCACGGAACTCATCTGATCCAATTGCTGGGTCAATCAGAGGAAGGAGAAAAAATAAACTGAGTAGAACAAGGAGGTGCCCTGTAGCTGTCTGGAGTCCCTCTTCTCAGGTGGGATTCCACCCTGCCCAGGTGTTCCAGTGTGATGGTTGTCCTTGCCCTCAGGTTGGGACACATGAGGAGGCCAGGCTTGGGGGGTTCTATGGCCATGCTTAGTTTAGGGCAGTGCAATGGGAGTTAAAAGTAAAGACTTAGGTGGATCTACAGGAAGTTCTGTTTTTTTTTTTTTCTTTTGAAGAGAAGTTATCTGGAAATCACACTGATGGTCCTGTTTCCTACCATTTCAAGGGAGAAACAACTACTGTGCCGTAAAGGCTATAGCAAAGGCTCTCCTCCCCCCATTTCCTCACCTGGTGAAATTCTACTAAGCTGTGTTTTAGACAAAAAGAAGGGAACCTTTGTATATGTTAATTCAATAAGATGTTTTCTTCCTATTATGTAGTTTAGCTTTCCTGAGAGAGACTGAGTTTGGGGGATGTGAGTAATCATGGGGAAAATGAAGACCTAATTTGTGATTTTTGAGACACTTCAGAGGAGGCAGTTCTGGGACACCAGAGAATATGAGGTACAAGGGCACTGGGAATTTGGGAGGGGAGATGGGTGCCGGAAGGAAAGGGGAGAATGAGAAAGCGGCAAGGGAGAAGGAGGCTGAGTCATGACTGCAGTAAAAAGTGTGTAGGACCTCCTGCTCCCCTGCCCTCGGTGACCTTTTGATGAGTCCCATCTCCAGACAAGCCCAAGCTGTTATTTGACCTTCAGAATGGGCCCAGTTCCTCACTGGCTCCAGTGAGAGGCTCCATTGATATTTACACAGAACCTGGGGACACTTCCCAGGCCGGCTGGGCAGAGGCCTAGCAACTGTTCAGTGCTCTGTGTATGTGTGGCTGCCCAAGTACACTCATGCATGCCTTTCCATCTTTGATGGTGCCGTGGAGGCCATCATCCTCCCCGTCCCCTGGTGAGGCAGCCTGGAGGGCCAGGTCTGGAGGGCCCTGTCTTGGTCCCATGTCACACTGAGTTGGCTGGCTCTCTGGAGGCTGAGCATCATAACCTTTGTTTGGGACTCATTAGATCCTCAGTTGACTGATTGCTGTTCCAAACGAGCTGGACCTTTCCAGCAAAAAGTGGTGTGTCTTTACCCATTAGGCTAAAAGCAGAGGCTGGCCACAGCTGAGAGATATTATACAGTCTCTGAAAGGACATATTGGTAACTTTTTTAGGGGACCCTCCATTTCACAGCCTCATGTTTGCGGTGGGAAGACTTTACCTCAGGTAGCCTTCTAGCCTAACTTCTAGCCTTGTTCTTAGTCCATCCCTCAGCTCATTTCTCCCCTTGTGTGGAGGGTGGGAGGAGGCAACTTGATTGATCTGGGGAGAAGCTGAGCATGTCTGGCCCAGCCATCCCCTCTTTTTTTCTTTTGAGATGGAGTCTTGCTCTATCGCGCAGGCTGGAGTGCAGTGGCGTTATCTAGGCTCACTGCAACCTCCGACCCCTAGGTTGGATCGATTCTCCTGCCTTAGCCTCCCGAGTAGCTGAAGTAGCTGGGACTGTAGCCATGTGCCACCACGCCTGGCTAATTTTTTTGCATTTTTAGTAGAGATGGGGTTTCACCACGTTAGTCAGGCTGGTGAACCCCTGACCTCAGGCAATCTGCCTGCCTCAGCCTCCCAAAGTGCCGGGATTGTCGATGTGAGCCACTGCTCCTGGCCCACCCTCCTCTTTTTACTCTCTAATCTGGCTTAGGTATATATATCCCTTCCCAAATCTCGTATTGAATTGTAATCCCCAGCGTTGGAGGTCACTGGAGTGGATTTCTTATGAATGGTTTGGCACCGCCCCCTTGGTGCTGTTCTCACTAGATGTGGTTGTCTAAAAGTGTGTGGCACCTCCCCACTCCCTTGCTCCTGCTCCCTCTTCACGTTCTGCCATGATTAGATGCTTCCTGCGGTCTTCCCAAAAGCAGATGCCCCTATGCTTTTAGTCTGCAAAACCGTGAGCCAATTAAATCTCTTTTCCTCATAAATTACACAGTCGCGTGTATTTCTTTATAGCAACGAGAGAATGGACTAATACATGTTCTTTTAGAGCCACCTGTCCACAAGAGAGACTTATTTTGATTTGCTTTTTGCCATGTACAGTATGACCTGACCAGTCAGGGAGGCCTCTCACTGGGCAGCTGAGTGACGGCTGGGTGCTGGTGAGTCTATCTTGGAAGTCCATTGCAGCCCTATCTAAGTTACATGCTTCAATCCAGTTATATCACTCATAAGGCTATTTGATTCCTTTTTTTTCTCAATGTTCTGAACTATGGAACCCTGGTTATCAAAATCCCAACCCAAAATGAGATTTATTTCCAAGGAAAGGGAATCTTTTCCTATAGGAAACTTTAAATTTGCTTAGCAAATATTTATTGGTGCATACTAAGTGGACGATATGGCTGTAGGTACTGGACAGATATATTATGGTGATCAAATCCAGCATTATGGAGTTAATAGTCCAGCGTGTGTGGTGGGGTGGGGGGGTGGGGAGAGGGTGGTCAGTAGCAGGTAATTCCCCAATTAATTTATTACAAATGTTAAGAATTTTACTATGGAGGAAATATGCTGCAAGAGTCATTGTTGCTACCCAGCCAAATTAGCCTGCCCTCTTAGAGCCTTCCCACACTCCGTTTCCCACAAAGCCTAGGGTACCTGTGCCTAGGGTACCTGTGCCAAGCGAGTCTGAACAATATATTTAGGTGTCACAAGAGAGATATGCTAATAGTGATTCTGGGTTACAGAAATATCTTTAATGAGATAAATTGTCAAAATTAAGAGAAGAGGGAAAGAAAAATTTAAAAAGAAATTGCATCAAGGAAATAATTGCTGAATAACCCCACTCTGTCCTACTCTTTTAAGAATATGAACAGAAATACTGCTTTTCCTCTTTGAGAGTTCAGAGTGGGTGTTGGATTTCTCTCAGAATTCTGGAGCAGTTATTGAGCAACTCTAAAACACGGGAGTGTGGAGAGAGGAACTGAAGTGCCAGGGAGAACCCTGTGTTTAAGAGTAGTTTTACAATATCTCCAGCAATTAGAGATTTGTCTTGTTAACAACCTATTATTAGGGTTAAAGCTGTTAGCAATTTATTTGCTTAATGTAAATTGCAAGTTTTGAAAGGTAATCTCTTTCCAAGTCCTGGAGCAGATCAACAGCATCGAGATACCAGGAATTTGAGTTGAGGAATTGAGGAAGTAATAACAAATGACTATTATTTACTGAGCATGGAATCGGTAAATTTCTATGAATTATCTGATCAGGATCTCTTAAGGTGCGTTCTATTATTATTCCGTGGTATTTAGAGGAGGGACATGGCTGCTTAAAGTTGTACCCCTATTAGTTGGCAGAGTCGGAATTGGAACCCAGGATGTTCTGATTTCAGAGCTGAGACTTTAGTCTTATGGAGCACATCTGGAAAAATAGGCGTGGTGATGTGGACCAAGGGGAGGAAGGCCCAGAATCCGGTGAGGGTGGGATGGAATAATAAAGATAAATTAATGTTATAAATTATTATTAATATACAGACAGCTATAGTATATTGGGTGCCTACTCTTTGCAACCTATAGGGGAAGAAAAATGATTTTCCCTCTACCTTTCTAAATTCTCAGCTGGGCCCCTGTAACAAAGGACAGACTGGTAAGAGAAAACAGCAGTTTATTAACATGTATATCACATATATAACACATAGGAGTACCCAGAGATGAGTAACTCAAAGGTTTGGTTAGAACTTGAGTTTATACAAAATCTTAACAAAGGGACAACAAAGTTTTAGTGTAGACAAAGGAAAAGGATCTTGAGTCTCTAAGGGAAGCAAATTGTGGGATGGCAAATATATGGTAAATTAATAGCAGGTGAAGGCTTGTTACTAAAGTTTGTTATATGGATTCCTCTGGTGCCATCTCCAGGCTGATAAAAGTTTAAATTTGTCCTCCCTGGGGGAGAGGGAGGAGGGATACCTTTGTAAATTTATGTCCTGCTTTGTGGCAAATAGGAGGAGGGCAGATAGCTTTCTTGTGTTTGTTTCTTCTCAGTTGCCTTCAGCTCAAAATAATTCTTATACCAAAGTGACATATTTTGGAGAGGCATATTTTGATCTCCTACAAGCCCATCATATATATATCATGTTATTAACTCTCTCAACAACTCTAGGAGGGCTATGTGATCCCCATTTTACAGATGGAAAAAGCAAGGCCGAGAGAGGTTTTGTGAAATTCTCTTAGCCACACATCTGCAGAGTCCAGAAAGCAGCCTGATTGCCAGGCAAAGTAAGATCACCTGACTTCCTTCTTACGGGGGCCATCAATTGCTAGTGCTGTTTAGAGAGTTGCTTCAACATTTAGTTCTGTCAAAAAATGCCTTGGGAAGCAGTTGAGACTCCATAACTAAAATTCTGTTAGCTTATTATCTTACTTTGAATTTGTTATGTTAATATGTTGAATTAGCCCAGAACCACATGTAGAGTTTAATTTGTATGCCTTCCCTGGGGAATTTTGGGCCTATTGCAGACATTTAACTTCCACAAGTAGCCCTGGACCCTGGAGGGTAAGGTAGGGAGGAGTTGCAGGAGGTGCCTCAGAAGGAGTCATATGGTCCCTGGGCTTCCTTAAAGTGGCCTAGCCTGGCTGTGTGTTAGTTCTGTGTCATCTTCTCCAGACCCTTGATTCCTCTCAGAATAGCATGGAAATCCCCAAGTTGCTCAGTGCTATTCTCAAAGTCACCAGAAGACACCTCATCATCTCATCACAAAGTCGTTCATGAGCGTGAGCCTCTGGGAGGCTGGATGACACTCTAAGGCTCTTTTTAAAAATGCAATAACCTATTTGCCATTTTTATGTCTTCTTTTGAGAAATGTCTATTAAATCTTTTGCCCATGTTTGATTGGATTATTGAATTTTTTTCCTATAGAGTTGTTTGAGTCCCTTATATATTCTGGTGAAACATCTCATGTACCACATAAATATATATACCTACTACATACCCCCAAACATTTTTAAAATAATATTTTTTAATGCAATAATCTCCTGAGCTGTAATGATTTGTGCTATGGAGGTTTTTCACAGGAACTCAGGATGCGCTCATGAGTTTGTTGGTGGGGGCTGCTATGAATGGGTGCCTAACACTCTTGCTACTCATGCCAGACCCTAATCTTCCTTTGTGCTCTGATTATCACCTCCATTTCTTTTTCATGAACTCCCAAGAAAGTCCTGGTGCTCTTGACATATTTCTCAAGTCCCAGAATGAGGACTGGATTCACTATTTTTTCTAGGTGTATAAATACAAATTAAATGCCAAGAGTGATGCCAGGCCATACTCACAGATTTGGTAGCTTAATTAGCTGTGTTTTCTGAAATGGAATTAGGCATGCTAATAAGACCTGAAGTCAAACAAGCCAGACTGACTGACGAAAAAGGGTTTCGCTGACAACTTCATTAAATATATATGAGGAAGTGAGTTAAGCATTTCAGCAGAAAGGAAATCCAGGAGACAGTGGGCAGGAAATAATAGGAGCACCAGCAGGGCTTAGCGATACATGAACAAGAAAAGCAGCGTTCTGAGGATGAGAATAATTGACTTTGGCTTGGATGTATGCCATTACAGGTAATTAATGAGGCTTTGTTTATTCACTCATTAAAAATTATGTATGGAGCTATTTCTCCATCCAGGTGCTGTACTAGATGATGGACAATGGAGTGAAGAACAAGATCTACTGCCTACCCTTTTGGTACTTCCGAGTCTAATGGGCTAACATTATCAGAAATTTGGTAGACGACTATAGCTAGTAAACAGTTTGGGCAAATTATTTACTAATATTTTTATTTTAAAAATCTCTACTTTTGAAATATGCAGTCAAAAGGGTCTAAAACTCAAACATGCAGTTTAATAATAATAATAAAATATCTGAATAGCTATGTCTCAGAAACAGAACATTACTAAACTTTAGAAGTCTCCTGGGAGCCCCTCCCAGTTTAATTCATTTCCCGGCCCCCACCTAAAGGTAAGTACCCTGAAATTTTGGTTAGCTATTCTTTCTGTGGCTGTTTTCCTTTTGTATGTTTCTCTCTCTGTGCAATATTTTGGAAATCTTAAAGTACATAAGTGATCATTTTATTAACTTCATTATTATATTAAATATTTCTGTCCAGGAATATGACAGATCTCTACTTTGTTTAGCTCTTTCACAAAGTCTTGAAATAAAAATTTATATGTTTTTCTGTAAAATGTTTTTATATCTTTTGTTAGCTTTTCCTCCTAGCTAAATGTATCTTTTTTTTTTTTGGGAAAAAAAAGTGTATCAAATATATTTTTAAAATTTTGGTTTCTGACTGCTAAGAGTATACAACAATATAATTGACATTTTTTATATAGACTTTGTAAATAGCAAGGCTAAAATTTTTTATTAACTCTAATTTTTTTGTACTGGTTTTGGATTTGTATGTAGACAGTCATATAACTTGCAAATATTGACATGTATCTCCCTTTCAAATCTTCATTTTATCTTATTTTATTTATATTTTTCTTGTCTTATTGTACAGGCTAAGATCTCAAGTACAATGTTAAATAGAAGTAGTGGTAAATAGGCATTCATGTTTTGTGTCTAAAGGTGCCTGACAGTACAATGCTGAAAGCACTCCTTTTAAGAATGAAGTTTGCTATTAGTTGTTTTTTGACATCCTTTAATAAGTTAGAGACTTTCCATTTTTAGTATGCTGAATTATATTCTTTTTAATCATGAATGAATGTTGAATTTTATTAAATGCTTTTCCTATGTCAATTGAAATAAGAAATTTACCTTAATTTATATTAATTAGTACTTAATTTAATTTAATTTTATTTTATTTATTTATTTTTTTAGAATAAAAGAATGAAAGAGAGAAAGAGGAAGAGATTTTAGAAAAAGAGAGAAAAGGAGAAAGAAAGAAACATCAAAAGAAAGAAAAAAAGAATGAAAGAGAAAGAAAGAGGAAGAGATTTTAGAAAAAGAGAGAA